>PVHY01002443.1:0-126944 GCA_004024945.1 Uropsilus gracilis
TCATTAAAATACAAACTTTGATTCAATAATTCATAGTTGGGGACTTGAGATTACAAGTTCCTGAGCTTCCAAATTTTGTTGATGTTACTCGTTCCATGAACAACTCTAAAGGTCAATTTGCTGATAGAGGACAGATAAAAATATAGAGTACTATACTACATTTTGTTATATGTCACATTTATCAATTTTGGCAAAACTGTAACTATTATACAAACATGATAGATTTATAAACATTTTTTCATCTAGTTATGCATACTAGTGATTGAAACATAAAAAAGCTCAAATCAAAAAAGAATATTTCCATTAACTATAAAAAAATCCAAGAAATAATCAAATTAGAAGTGTATTTTTTTTCTTGGTAGTATACAAAGAAATGATATGTTCTAAGAAATCTATGTACTTTTCATATATGAAATAGTATAATTCTACAACAAAATTAAGAGTTGAACATTATCAGATGTGATCTGATGCCAGGTTGTTTTCAGCATGACTTTGTCCTAGACCATCCTCCATCACATGATCTTATCTCTAAATTTGGAGGATAATCACATTTACTCGTATTACTTAGGGCCCTGAATGGAAAGGGCAGAGGTAAGGGATTACTAGTTAGGTTTTCTGTCACTGGGGAATTCAGATCAGGGTGGGAACATAAAAGATTTTACTCCCTCCTCCCTTATATTTCCTCCACAACCTGCCCCCACCCCCATATCCTCCCTTTCTTCCTCCTCCTCTTTTTCCCTTCTCTGAGGTACAGGGAAAGATTGACTCCTCTAGGAATAGACTAAGTAGGTAGACAAACCTCAGGAGGAAGGGACAATGAAAATTCATGAAACAGCACCAGAAAAATAAACTTCAAAGGGCACGGTCACACCGAGGGCATCTGGGAGGAGCTCAACTGGGGAGCTCATCTGGGGTCTCAGGCAACAAAGCCTTGAAAGGACATTAACATATACAGGACAAATGCAGGCAAACCACAAGGAAATCCCTCCTCTCTATGACTTCAACCACTCACAAAGACTGTTGGGATTCTTAGAATATTCATTAGAAGCTTTACAAAATAAATTTTTTTTGTGTGTGTAACCATGCAGTAATCTCCTTTATCCCACCCTGGGATTTCTCAGTGTCTTATATTCCTGTCTTCTTTATTTCCTACCTGTCTGTCTTTCTTAAATAAATTTGCCTCTTTCAATTCACTCATCCTGGTGTCTTTAGAGAACTTTCTATGACTTCAAAAAACAAGAATCCAGTAAGAAAAAAGCTCAAGGTCTACACTTGACTTCACCCTTGTCATTCTCCCTCTCTTCTTTACCTCCTCTTCTTCTGTTTTCTTTGATTTCAAAGTAAAACATATTGTGGAATTGGTTGTCCCCAGAGGGTCAGGTAGCCTCTTTCAATATGCCAGAGTAGGCTTTTGCAACCAGTGTAACCTGAGCAGGGAAACCAGAGGTCAATTTGGGCCCTGAAAGCCCTTGAAGGTCTATTATTATACTTAAAGAATGCAGATTGCTTTGGGTTGGGAGCTAAGCAAGTCCAAGAGGAAAGACAAACTTCTCTCATTTTATTCATTGTCCTTTTCCTAATTGAAGAAGTAATCATGGTTTTCCATTTTTCAAGTTCTGGAAGAATGTAGTTGGTAGTATAATCCAGTTATAAGTTTATCCATAAACACATTCCAAGAGTCTCTTTACCTTCCATGTCACCTTAAGTCCCCTCCCCCCTCTATTCTTGATGTCTCCATTTTCCTAAATATAGGATCAGTATTATGCTCATCTCCATTTTTCCTTAGAATGTACAGCCTGCATATTCTCCATAGGATTGTTGTATGGTTTTGACCTTTTATTAGTATGTCTCATGTTTTTAGTTATACTGTTAGAATGTCAATCTATTTGTCCACCCTCAGGAACCCAAGCAGTGTAGGAGAATTTGTCCTCCTGTCCAGACATAAAGTTACTATGCTAATCAACTCAGGGTGCCAAAACAAACAAACAAAAAAAACAAACAAACAAAAAAAAACAAAACAAAACACTGACTGACTTTAAAAAAAAAAAAAAAGGAAAACATATATAGCTCATAGTTTTGAAGTCCAGAAGTCCAAGTTAAGTGTGTTGACCAATCTGCTTCCTCAGTAAGAACTTCTGGAGATGGCAGTCTTCTCACTACGTTCTCATATGGTGGAGAGAAAGAGAGCTCTGATCTCTCCATTTTTATACACTAATTCCAACATGGCACTATACCCTTTTGAGGACCACACTAATTCCAACATGGCACTATACCCTTTTGAGGACCAGCCTCATTTAACCCAGTTCCTTCCAAAGGCCCCACTTCCTATTGCCATTTCATTGGAAATTGGGAATTCAACTTATAATTTGGGGAGAGGGGTCATGACCAATTGATCCACAGCAGGGTCTAACTTATCTGATAGAATTTTGGCATACACCTACAACCATACTAAGAGGTACTCATTTCCAGTAGCACAGAAGAGACTTTGGGAGGGGGAGGGGACTGGTGAGGTTTCCTTCATTGCCAGTTGTTTTTTCCTCTTCCCTAGCCAGATCTTGCATATGGACAGGTAAAGGAAAGATAGGGCATATAACTCAGAGAGGACTATGAAACTCATTTCAGTTAAAGATTAGGGTCTATCTATTCCAACTTCCTTTCCAATATTTGCCATTTGTTCTCTGTTTCTAGCAAGCATATTTTCTGAGGACTAATTCTTCTATCTTTTTCTCACCTTTATTGAAGAGTTTCTTTAGCACTTAAGATTCTTTCATAGAGAGATAAAGTCACTTCTTCCCCATCTACCCTTGACAGCTTATACCTAGTCAGCCCAACCAATTGAGGCAAAGGGGCAAAGGTGGGGGCATTGATTTGAAACACCATAATCTGTGCATAAGAAATGCACAGAGAAAGAGCTTGAGTGTGGTAGATTCTCTGAAGCTTCTCAAAGGGCCACTGTAACACTTAGGCTTCTGTCCTGGTATATTAAATGCACACTGCCAAGACTCAATGTGGTCTGGGTTAACTGAGATTTAAATGCACTGCATGAGAAAATAACACAGAAGACTCTCTTTATAACTAATTAAACACTCAAAATATTTGTCCTTTAGGGCTGTATTCAACAAAATTTACCATTTTCCTTCTGCACAAAAAAAACTTAGTATGAAAAGTGTCTCCATCTTTTCAAATATGTTAACATTTGCTCTGTCATTAAGAATTTCCAGGGAATTCAAAATGGAATTCCTTTCAATTAATCATAAATAAAATGTTCTTTGATAGACCATTTGGGGCACGCTGAGGCACTTTATACATTGACAGGGATTTCAGTGTTTGCATAATCACATTACACCACTAGAAAGTTTTAAAGAGGCAACAGTAAACAATATAATCCTCATAATTCAGAACTGAGCAATTCTTCAACAGAAGCAAAACATCAAAAGGATCAAATGGTGTTGACTTAACATAGAGCAAGGGCAATTTTAACTGTCTGTCATTTATAAGAGGATTGAGAAGGTGGGAGAGAAGACAGATAAATTCTATTTAAAGACATATATGGATGCCCTCTAACCAATACATGGAATCATCTGCCACACCTGACTAAATCTAAAAGACTTGTACCCTTACAGAAATCTGACAGAGTCATTGTTACATCAGTATCAAGCCTTGGCCACTCAAAAAGAAAATCCCTGCAGCACATAAGAAGGTCAAGATTGGGGTCACATCAGGGAGAATCCCAGCTCTTCAGCTCTGAAGGTTTACATTCACTGTTGGTAAAAACACACACGCACACAATTAACTCAAGGCACAAAAGTCTCAAACAGAAAAGTCACTCTATAATAGCTAGAGAAAAACCTCCAATTATAAAAAAAAAAATCAAGACCTTTATGTGCTTTCTTAATCCATGTTCCCAAAAAAATTTTATGTGATCATATATCTAAAGAAGTAAACAGTTGTATAAAAAAAAAGTTCCTCCTCTTCTATATCCCCCCTCTCCTTTATGATTTATACAAGATTACCAGTTTATGTATCTCAAACTTGCTTATCCTAAGTTCTTTGCATGCTTGTTCTAGTCTCTGTCTCTTCATAGAAGATAAATAAAGGTTTGAGGGAGACTGAATTTTGTAATAACTTGAAGTAAGTGGCAAACATCTCAAGATGACAACTAAAAGCTAAGCTAGAGTCATAATGAATTTTTTACAATAGCATTATTTTTAAGGGTACTAAAAGTTTGGTAATCACAATATGCCCCATAATATAATTAAATATGCCATTGAACTTGTCATTCTCAGGTCAAAAGCATGAACACTCGGAATCACGTGAGAACTTCACTATAATGCATGTAGTTTTCTAATGACTTAGACTGACCCAATACTCAATACATTTTTATGCAAATGAACAGTATATATATATATATATATATATATATATATATATATATATATATATATATATATATATATTTGTAGGTACAAAGCAACCAAGTGTAAAGAAATTTAGCTAAAGACTTCTCTTGGTCATTTTATTTTTTTTTAATTCTTACTCTGGAATCAGTGGGGTACATAATTTTTATTTATAAATTGTGGTTTTAATCTGACATGACAAGTTGTTTTGAGAATAGCCATTTAATATAAATAATATTTAAATATTATTAAATATTAAACATTTAAATATAATAATAATAAATAGCCATTTAACTGTCAATTAGACAGTTACATACATAAATGTACCACATATACAGATTTAAATAATAGCTGCATAGACAGTTTTATTGGAGACTATTTTTAATAATTTACTCCAGATCCATACTGGGACATCTTCAGACCTGTCAACATTATGCTCACAGTACTTAACTAATGCCAAGTATAGTCACATTATTTGTAGACAAATATCATCTGCACATTAAGTAAAGTTGATAGAGGGTGCCTACCCCCCTGGGTGCCATTAACAGACCACACATAGACTTGTAGATTTTACAGAGAGCAGAGCAGCATCTTGATTAGCATACCTGCCTCACAGGACACCCCTACCCCCAGTTCTCTTGACTTTTTTTGGTGGAAGACTTGGGAAGAAAGGTATAAAGAGGCTTGAGGAGCAAAGGAGGAGATTCAGTTACTTTGGAAGGAAAGGTGGAGGCCAGATGAGGGGCCTCAGGTCCAGGCAAAGTCCTGACTGATAATTTAGACTTTTAGTAAGCCTAAACTGAATGTGCCTGCTGAAAGCTAAAGAGGTTGGGCATTTAAGCTTCATGTTGGAGTTTTTCTTGCTGAGTTTGACTTGGGTGTTTCTGGAAGAGGCTGTGTGAGTCAAGCCTGAGAAGAAAATGAATGTAGCTGGTTTCAGTACTATAGAGTTTCCTTCTAATACCTGGAGGAGGTCAAGGTGAAGACAGCATTAAGCTCTCAACTTGGAGAAGCTGGAGCATGCCAAAGAAGGATGTTGACTCTGTGAGCATGTGTAAATGCTCTCTGAAGGATTGGACAAGTGGTGAGGTTAACAGGACTAAAGAACTGAGGGTTTTAGACAATCTGGGGGAAGGATTTTGAACAATGTTGAAGTAATTGTAGTTTTACTTATATTTTTGGTAGTAATTAGGAAATCACTTTTTTAAACATAAATAGTCCTTTTTAATTAAGAATTTGTTCTGACTTTCAAAATAATGGTAAGGGGGCTGCAATAACAAGAACCCACAAGTTTGAATGTCTTTAGGCTGTAGGAGTTGTGAAAGTTATATTTGGGGCTAAGCACTGTGAGTTCAAAATGCAATTCTAACTTTTTTTTTCTTCCTGCAGTCAGGCTGTAAGAGAGAGAGCTGAAAGATGCTGTTGGCTGGCATTTGCAAAACAATAGAAGGTAGTCCGTGTAAATGCAAAGTAACTGCTTTTAAGTCTGCTTTTTAGGGAGAAACTAGAAAAGGAGGATTTTTTAGTTACTGGTTATAGTTAAAAAGTCTTTCTTTCTCTCACCAGATTTCAAATTGTCCCTAAAAATGACTGCACAAAAATCCATTATTTAGGAAAAAAAAAGCAAATCCAACCCAATTTTGACTTTTCTAAAATACTGAGTATAAAGACTACAGCCTGATTTACAAGAGTTCTTCTAAGATCTTGGAACTTAGAGTGACAAGTCAGCCAGTGTAGATGAACAGGAAGATGAAGCCTAATACTCTAGTTAAACTAGATTGCATACATTTACAATGTAGCTTTTCTTCATTTATAGATTCAACACAACTGTCTCTTACAATACTATCTAAATAATTTAGACACTGAAATTGGGTAAAAAGAAAAGACTTTTTGTCTTGACTTAAACACACCTACAGGCCTGCTTCTCTCTCTATGAACTCTACTAGCAGTTCCTTAGCATTTTCACTGTACCTGCCTACTATGCAAACATCAGCCAACTGCTTCTCAGCTCCCAGCTCTAAAAACTGCAGAAAAGAAAAACTTAGAAACACAGTTTAAACTTTACTTTAGTTTGTCTCAGTTTTCTCTCTTTTAAACTCTCATGGGTTCTTTCCACCATACCCAGCCTTCTCAACCAAAATACCAAGTCAAAGCAAGACTATCATATTTATTTCTAACAAAGTGATTTCCTAATTACTACAAAATAAACATGTAAGTAAAACTCCGATTACTTTAACATTGTCCAAAACCTTTCTCAGCATTATCCAAAGTCCTTTCCCCAGATTGCTTAAAAATCCTCAGTCTCTCAGTCCTGATCATCTCACCAAAATCAGCCAATCAGAGTTCATCTCCAGATGCTTGAAGACATGTTCCTTTGGCTGCTCCTTTGGCGTGCTCCTCCTTGTCTTCCACACTGTCTTCTCCTTGTCGTCTTCAGGTAGCAGGAAGTTCATAATACCAGACCCAGCCAAGTTCACTTTCTTTTCAGGCCTAACTTTTGCACGGCCTCTTCCAGATACAAGTCAAACTCAGCAAAACGAACTCCAACAAGGAGTTCAAATCTGCAAACTTCTTAGCCGCCTTTAGCACACATGTGGCTAGCCTGGGGCAGTCAGAGGCGGCCCCAGGCCTTGGCCACACATAGCCAAGCTCACATGGTTCACATCTCCATCTTACAAAATGGCCAAAACCAAACCTGAATCTCAATCTCCATTCCCATTTTTCTCTTTCCCATTTTCTCTCTCCCTGCAATTCGTCTCAAACCTCTTTATATTCTGTTTTCCTGCCTTCCAGGAACAGCTCCCAAATCATTACATCACAAAGGAAAACAAACAAACAAACAAACAAAAAACTGTTTCACTTCTTCCTCCTTCCTGCATCTCCCTGAAGGGAAATTCCAACTAAGGTCAATCTCACATTTTAGCATACCTTCCTTGAAATCTGCATTCTTAAACAGGAGACAATGACCAATGAAGGGGGGGGTAGCACACCCTATCAGCACTTTTATGAGAAGGCAGTTGCTGTATTTAGTAACAGTGCAGAGGAAGAAGATGGACCAACATTCAGAACTTTCGGGAAAATTTCCTTTTTTTTTAAATTTTATTTTAGTGAGATTCTCCTTCAGTGATTAAGATCAACAGGAAATATATACATAGACAGTTACTTACAAGCATGACGTTTTCATATAAACATGAGCTTCCTGTTTTTATTGAATAATAAGATAATATTTATAGATGTTATCTTCTTTTTGCCCTCATTCTAAAGTATGATGACCAGGTAAAACATGATAACCTGAGATCTGCTGAAGCACAGTGACCTAAGAAATACAGCTAAGAAATACAGCTAAATAACCCATGACAGACTGACTCAGTTTACTGTTATGCAATCAATCCAATCTTTACTATACCAGGTCATTTACTACCACTAATGATAACCCACTCAGAACTCCAGTATAGCTAAAGTGTATATAAACCCTTAAGTTCCTAGTTGGGCTACTCAGCCTTTGGATAGGAATCTGCTTAGTCAGTACTGGTACTAATAACCCAGCTTTTTGACAGCCCTAGTGTCCTTGTTCCCTGATTGCCTGCTTCCATAGTTCCATTGCTGGGAAAGGGAGAAGTTAGTGTCTTCATTTCCTAATTGCCTAGACTGGGAAAAGCCTTCATTCTCTTGATTGTCTGCTTTGAATACCTTAGGAAAAAACGGTGCAGTCTAAATGATATTAATACAAAAACTTAATTAAAAGTAGTTGCTTATTTGTCTGTAATGAAATAGATGTAACTCTATGTATTTAAATGCATTAATATATAGTGTATATTGTACCTAATATACAATTTTTCATTAAATACAATTGAGGAATTATATATAGAAAGAACTCTACTAAATATCTATCAATATTAGTATTGCTTAGTTGTATTTCCAATACATACTATTTTCCTGCCATGAATCAAAAACTTTTTTCAGGTTTCTATTCATTTCATAAATACTGTAAAGGGCGAGTGTAAGAATGGGATGATTCTGGACTTAGGAGCCTAGAAGCAAGGTTATATTTTCTTTAGTTATAAGAATCAAGAAAGCTGCAACCATGAGAAAAGACAGCTGTTGGAAGAGGTCATAGAGAGAAACTGATTGCTGTTTGATTCATAGGCTGGACCTGGAAAATCAGTTTCCCTACCCTTTCTTTTGTTCTTTGAATGAACATCGACACCAATACCATAACTGGCACAATTTCAATTATGTAGTCGTGAGAGTAAAGTGTGGAAATCATCTAGACTAAATATATAACAGAATCCTGCTTAAGCCCTTTATAAACTTTTAAGTTGTTTTGTGAACAGGTGTGGAGATGTTCTCATCTTGCATCTGTCCAAGACAAGTAAATCCCTTTGCTTATAAGGCTTCCAGCTTTATTCTATACATGGTTGCAGCTGACTTTCATAACCTTGCCCTGTTGGTTATGGAGTGCCAGTTTGCAAACTAAGATTGGTATATTTTGTAATCATTCTGTCCAACATAATTATACTTACATACTATACAATTTTAAAAAAGTTCTCAACAAGACCTGTTTAATTAAGATGCAGTGCTTAGGGAGTTATAGGCACACAAAAAGATTATTTTATCCTTATTGACTTCTATTAAAAATACTATTTCCATGAATAAAGACATAAGCTATTGGGCCAGGTCCACTAGCATTCAAATGCATATTCTGTCACTTTGCACAATCATGGAAATGTTGCTGTTTTTATTTTTTTCAGCTGTCTGATTTGTAAAGCAAGATTAATATTAAATACTTTGTAAAGTATTAGGTGCAAATGAAATACACAAAACCCAAGACAAAGACCCTAGTGTCTTGCCAACATTTCAGTATGTATCAATTCCTGTCTACACAAGATGAAAAAACTGGATTGCATTGTTAAGTCTATTAGGTTACAAAAATTACTTTGGAATTTCCTTCCAAATGGAAAATTTTATTATTTTAAAAAATAAGCTCAATTTCACTTCCGTGGTTCTATTATTACAGTTAAGCAGATATGTATGACTTTCAGGAAACCATAACTATAACCAAGAGTAGTTCTGCAGATCAAAGGTTAATTTATTACATTCTAACTATCTAGCAACTTTTAAGGCAGAAGAGTACATTTGAAGGTGTCTAGCCAAACCACTGAAAGACTGGGCAGAAGAAAATCGCCACAAAAGACATTCCTGACTTGCAAATTGAGACTAATTAATGACTGCGCAACAGAGTAATATTTTTATTATGGTAGTACTAGTATTATTTAGAAGAAAATACTTTAAAAATTAGATTCTCAATGTATGTTAAATATAAGCTTTCTTTCAGGAAGGTACAATGGTATGATTAGTGTTATAATTTTTCTCAAAATTTTATAAAAAGTTCTTTCAAATATCCCCTCAGTTATAAATATATACTACTACCATAGGAACAATGAGAAAGGAAAATACACACACATACACACATACAAGCATATGTTTCCTGAGTTTATGGAAGACAACCTCTGAGAAATTCTAGATATAATTTATAGGTGTACAGATTGTGAAGAGGATTACAGTTCCATATTAAGAGATTGGCACAATAATACATACAAAAATGGCTTAAATCCCAAAGAAATAAATCTGAATATAAGAAAAAGGCTTCTAGAAAACAGGTGTTTTTGATAGCATTATTTATAATTATACACCACTTGAAAGTAACCCAACAATTTAAATATGAGAAATAGTAAAATAAGCTATGAAATGTTACATGGTTATTCAAATTATGTTTATGAAGAGTTTGTAATAATGCAGAAACAGTGTTTTGATGTAATGTGAAGTAAACCATAAGAGACAAAAGCAAAGATAGGGTATTTATGTCCTTGAAAAAAAGTATACATTTATCTGCCAAAAATATTATAGAGAAAAAAAGCATTGTTAGCATACATTTCTATGTGGATAATGGAACACATTCATAATCTGTCTTCTTTCTACATTTTTGTATTTTTCAATTTTTTCTATAGATGGCAAAAATAGAATATACTCTTTTAAGTTACTATGTATCTCAGAGGCAGAAATTAACATAAGGAATTGGTTACAGAATTTGAGTTTGAAAATTGGATTCAAATGCCCCCTTTGGGTAAAGTATCAATACTGAATTGACCCACACAGAAACAAATCAACAAAAAGGAAGTGCCTTCTCCCACTAATCACCCCATGTTGTCCCCACTGAAAGAGCCTAGGGGTGCTATTTGTAATAAAAAAAATAGAGTTTGCGTAGCACCAGCCTAAACATCATTAAACATGGTATATAAAGGTAGATTTGGAAAGAAATGAAATAAAAATAACCACAGGTTTGTTCAAATAATTTATAGGAAAAATGCATAAAATACATGCTCCAGACCAAGAATTGTAGGGTAGTGGTACACAAAGAAACATTTATTAATGACTTGTTAATTTGATTACCAAAGCCAGAATGTTTTTTAATGGGATGAATTGAGTACAAATAAGTGATGTTAAACTTTTAACATGTATCATTTGTTTTTATTAAAGTAATTCAGCCATCACCATTCTCCTCCAATAGATATTTTATTAAGGAAACTAATTTAAATGTACATGATAAATGAACTGTGTTGAAAATTCTATTTTTCTTCAATTCTAACCTCCTGATCTTAATTAACTTCTTCACTATTGTTCCCATAGAAACTAGCAATGCAATCAATAAGATGCAAAGGTAGTAATGTACATGCAAAAGCATTTTGCAAGTAAGTATAGTAATAACATTTGTTTTAAATCATGGGACAAATTAGTATTTGCAATTAGATTAGAGGTAATATACTTCAAAATTCAAAATGGAAAATGCAGTCAAATGGTAAACAAAGATGATAAATTTTCCAAGTTCTTTTGTTTTCACTTTTCCAATGTAAAGTAAATGTAAAGCTTAGAAAATTTAAGATAATATATTTGTGTGACAATTCCTTAGATTTCTGATATGTCATGCCCTATCTACCCAATTCACACAAATCTTCTCACAAGTAAAAAAATCAACAAAACATATAAAGTAACATGAATTATTGGTCCCATTCTGATTCTTTTTTTCAGTCTAGATTCACACTTTGGAATTTAGTTATTCACACTCTACATACAACAAAATTATACATTTGAGTCACAGATTAATACAAACTTCTCAAGTTTCCCTTAGCTGGCTTAAAAGCAAACACCAGTTGGATTTAACTATGCCAGTTAAGACTATAGAGCAAACATCACGTTTGTTAAGAGAATTCTGGTAAGAGACATTTCAGTTCAACCACTCTGAGACTAATGTGATTTGTCTGTCTTCATCACTTCTGGGGTTTGTGTTAAGTAGCTTATTACCTACGATATTTTATAAGGCAGACAAAACCTCATGATATTTATAATTTTTTGCTTAAAAATATAAAGTAGAGGTTCAAGTTTGTCTTTATATAATTTAACTTTCTTACCTTGTGGCATGATGTGGTTTTATCAGTGCAGAATTGTAGATAAAAACTGTTGGTTTGGAAATTGTTATTATGGTAACTTTATTCCACCAGTGAATTGTGGAAGAAACAAAATGTTAGAACAAATGTGATAATCCGTGGTCACAACTTCCCTCTAATCTATTTATGTTCTATTGCACACACACACACAGACACACACACACACTAGTTTTTATTTAAATTAGTTTTTAACAATGCACTGATAAAATGATAAAGCATTTTAACATCATATTTGGTTTCTCACTTTTCAAATGGATATGATGAGATTTAGTTGATTTACTGCACAATATGAAGAAATTTTCACATCATGAATATAAGTAGGCACATGTCTAGCTAATTATAAATAGTGAGATCAGTCAATTGAGATTTCTGGCATATTATAATATGGATTAGGTGTAGATTATGTTAATATATTTTACAATATGACTTTTGTTTTCTTCAAAAAATGGGTCAGTCTTAGGCAAATTTAAGAACTACACAGATCTGGCACATTATATAAGTTAATACACTATTATTTTCTTGTTCTTTCAGGGTCGTGGAGATAGTGTTCAGTTAATATACATACTGATAGACTTTGAACTATGCAGATTTCACAATTACTGATCGCACTTATCCTAGCTCTCTTAGAACATATCACCTTTAACTTCACTAACCTAACATACATGTCAAGAATTTTTAAGCTTAAAATTCCTTTCTCTGACAACAAAGCATTGTTCACTGACTTATTTTTCACCCTCTTAGTTTCCCTCCACTCTAGAGGATTAGTCCTTACCTGTCCATGTAAACACAGAAGTGAACATACTTAATGCATGAAAGAATATGCATGAATAAAGTCCTAGTGAAATTGATATATGTCACTCTGGACAGAAACTGTAAGAACAGATAGGTTAACTTTTAAATTCACTTTTCTATCTGCTACAATTAAAACTAAAATTTCAAGTTTGGGCTCTTTTATCATTAGGACCCAGAATACTAACAGTGATAATGTGGAAGAAATCATCCATCTAGCATGTAACAAAAATATACTGTGAAAATGACATAAATCTATGTTGCTTTGAATCAGTGACTGCCAAACTATGGTCAATTTCTTTATAGTAAATTTTTATTGGCTCACAACCTCACTAATTTGTTTATATAGTCACTCGGGATCACTTGAGTTGCAACAGACACTGTATAGCCCATGAAACCTAAAATATGTACCATCTGGTTCTTTTTAGGAAACATGTCTGACCTTTACATCATTAAGATTCCATGCTTTTGTTACTATAAGTTAACCCAGATGATACTTTTATTTGATATATATGTGTCCTTGTATTTGATCATAGGCTAGGTAATGGCTGTAAATCCCAACATCATTTGTTTTTAAAATTTATGATAGAGGTGATGGTTGTACAGTAGATTTTAGAGAAATAACAAATTGAACAAGGCTCAGAGTTCAAGGGGATCAGTCACTATTCAGGCAAAATCAGTATGATCCTTGGGGAGATAGCCTATCTTTCTCAGTTCCAACTTTTATCATAAAATACCACTAGCTGGTGACTAAACCAGCAGACTTTTATTTCTCACAGTGCTGGAGTCAGGAATTCTGTGACGGGGTGCTGGCATAGCTGAGTTCTTATAAGAGCATTATTCCCAGCTTGCAGGTGCCAGCCATTACATTCTATTCTTACAGGGCTGAGGAAAGAGAGCTCCCATCTCTTGCTTATCTTCTAAGGACATGACCTCTATGAAAATCCCCAGGGTCCTATATTGAAATATCACATTGGTAGTATTAGGGCTTCAAAATTTGAAGAGAACACAACCATTCAGTTCAAATACAGTCCAAAGTTAGTTCATCCATTGTGACCAGAATTAAAAAGACAGGTGGTGTACATTTGCTATCCCTGAGGTCAACACAGGAATCTTTTACCAGGCAAATAACTAAAAGCAAAGTTCTGATTCTCTGGATGAAGACAGAAACATAAAAGGGCAAAATAGCATGTTCCTCTATGCAGGCAACATTTTGAGCATGTTAGTTATTTTAGATGTAATCTGTTTGAGACATTGAGAGAGGATCTAAAACTGATAGCCATCTCTAAAGATTGGACAGATGGGTGTGGCAGTGGGAGATAAGTATTTGCAGACAAATACAGAAACAGAAAAAAGGAGTGGAAAGCAAACAGATGCCTATGGCTAATTCTGTGAACATCAGCTTCTGACTGGTAAAAATAACCTAGAGGAAACCAAGTAGTTACCAGTGAGTTCAAATGGTCAATTTCAGCCTGGGGGAGAAGTGATCTCAGACTGGGGGAGACTGGGGGGAGAAGTGATCCTCAGACTGATGGTCTATTATTCCTTAAGATTACATTGGTGCCTTAAAGTGGACAGGACTGAGAATGAGAGTAGTAGAATAAGCAATAATTTGGAAGAAAATAAACATATCTTCCTACTATATTATCGTAAACTTTATCTTTGCCTTTTTTTTATCATTTTCAATGATCTCACTTTTCCATATTTTTGCAGAGTGTTCATCTTCTTTTAGGTTTTGTTTGTTCCTTAAGTAACCTAAATTAGATGTCTGTCATTAGTCATTATATATATATATATATATATATATATATATATATATATATATATATATTACATTTTGTTTGAGTTCACACCTTTTTTCTACCCACAGATTCTTTTCTGGCCACAGGCTAGTCTATATCCCTAAGTTTTCTTTTTGTGGCATACTAGCTTTGCTTGAGAAATTCAGTAAAGAGTGACAAATACTTCCACCACAAATGTATTTCTTCTATACTTGGAAGAATACAAAATGCAACTCAGCATTTCTTTTAGTCCTCTGTAATTGATCCCCAGTTATAATTCTTGCATTATAATTCCAACAGCTGTTCCAAAGTATCTCATGCACCAATTACAACCCATTCATTCAATAAATAATATTTTTAGCATTTACTATGCCAGGCTCTCTAATAGCAGTCAGGGAAATAATATTGAATGATATAGGCATGCCCCTTACTTCATGGAGTTAGTGAATGAGACAAAGAGAATACCAAGCTATTAACGTTTCCTGAGATTAGGGCAGTAATAGAGAAGGTCTGGTTATGTAGTTGGCTTTTATCATTATTCATCCCATCTCCTAAGTTTTGCTATCTCATGTTAAAAGTGAGAAAATTGCTTTACTTTCTCCAGAAGTCAAGACTTTATGCTTGTGACTAGGGTCCACCAATCAGATCTCTCAGTATGTCAATTCAGAAGAGACTGAATTGAGGAAATAAGTAAATGGAATTTCATCTGCCAAGGGGGAGAGAGGTGGCCAACATATTCAATAACTGTGACAGAGGTCTCCATAGTGGTATCTCTAGGTATCCTAGCTGGTGTTTTTTGGTTTTGGTTTTTGTTTTGCTGTGACCAGCAGTAGCAGAGATAGGAACTCTTCAGGAGAAATCAAGTACTTTCATTTCCTCTTGGTATAAAGCTCCAAGTCTGATTTTCTAGCCTTTTGATCTAATATATCATCTTCTATTTAATAATCTTTAATAAAATCATTTTCTACTTAAACCATTGATGTATTATCTTGCTCTTAGCTAAGGAATATAACACTTGTATGGCTTTGGTAAGAGATGGCGGCACATATGGTAGCCTCTGTATGATTGCCTAAAGAAATCACCATTGAATCTGAGGCTGAAAGGAAACACAGGATTGATTCAAATGAAGCACATGTAAGACATGCTTGAGGAAAGGAAATAGATGAGAAATGAGGAAATACAGCATAATGATAAAATTCAGTATAACCAAAGAATACAATAAAAATAGCAAGGTAAGGCATGGTGGTACTGAGTGGAAAATGAAGCTATCAGAGTAAGCTAGAACCATATAAGTCTGATCATAAAAGCTAAATAGGGAGTTAAAATTGTATATTAGTGCAATGAAGAGCCCATGAAATGCCTTAAGTGGGATAGAGAAATAATCAGATCTGCACTTTAGGAAGGCAAGAATGAAACTGTATTGGAGTGGGACAAGAGTTAAGGTAGGAAGATTATGCTGGTTTGGCTCAGAATTGCTGTGGCCTAAGTGGAAACAAGAGAAAGAAAGAAACAGTCATATTTGAGAACATGCTTACAATTTAATTTATAAAAAGAACTACCATGATATAAAGTACACTTCCTTAGTTTTTCTCCTTTTCACCTTAAAATTTATTGTTTTCAAATTTTTATTATTTAAAATGTGCTGTAAACTAACTATTCCAGGTGTTAGCAGAATAATCAGTGAATGAGGAGGATATGCATCTGCTCTAGTAGAGACTGAAAGAATCAAATGATACAGAATATTGAGCATGATGACTTCATGTGTAATTGTTCATTAAAATAGGGTGATGCAATAAAGACTGTAGATTAAAAGCTATTGGTTCAGATACTGTGACCTGAGATGACATGCTGTTTGGAGTATCACATTGAAACTGAGACTTGAATTGAACATTGCTGCGTATTAGGAAGATCTGGGAGTGAACATTCCAGATAGAAGGAAAAGGTAAAGAAAATGGAATAGTGAGGTGATGTGTTTAAAGATGTAAGGTGGTTGTTGCAAAGGGAGAACAGTGTAGAGAAGAAAGGAACTGCTTGGAGAAACAAGCATAATGATGGGAGGTTTTAAGACACTGCTAAGGGATTGAATTTATTTTCATCTTCCGTTTTTGCTTCAGAGGAAAAAAATGTATTATACAAACAGTATTAGAATTACATTACATTTCATCCTATCACACCACCAACTTTTCTCTAATAAATGTCAAACAAATTATTTATTCATGTAATAGTTTCTACCTACTATATGGAAAATGCTGTGTTCTCCAGTTAAGAAAATGTTCTTACCTCTTAGTGGGCAATTCCTTGATATAAAATCCCATTTCCTGTCTACCTTTCTTTCCACATTGCTAGTACTTATTGCCTTCTCTCACTTTCCTACTATTTCATCATGTGCTCTTTAGCACCATTATCTCACCCCTTTGCACAAAATACTCCTTGAAAATTTCAGTTAAAGGCTGCTTCCTAAGTTACAGACCTGTCCTCAGGCTTATTCCACTGTCCCTCCTACATCATTTAACTGCTGAATATCTTGTGTTCATCGTCTCCTCTCTTAGCTTCTAAATCTAAATATTCTCTATTTGCCTCCCCTCTGACTATAAGGAGATTAGGTAGGAGAAGCAAGAAGGAGCCAGACTAGGGAGGATCATGGTAAGAAAGCGCATTTAAAGAGGTATGAACATACTCCTCTGAGTCATATACAATGTTGTATAGCAGTGCTATAGAAAAAAAAAAACAAAAAACACAAAAACAATTTAAAAAGTGTTAATAGCAATTGAGTCATTGACATGATTTGAAGTAGAGAAGACCATTCTAGTGCTGTATATGCTGGATTGGGGATGGAAAAGAGTAGAAATAGACAGATTCAGAGGTTATTAAAGTAACCCAAGCCAGAAATAATGGAATAATAACCAAGGTAAAACCAACGTTCTCCTTTGTACAAGGTACCTATCACCACACTTAAGATACTGCCCTTGCATTTTGATTATTTGCAAAGATATCACCCATTCTGAGCCATGGCTAATGATTTTGTATTTTCCAGAAAGCCTACCACTGGACTTTTTTTACTCAGATCAGTAGGGCAAACTGCACTTATCATCCCCTCTCTAGCTCTATTACACAATCACAGAGACATATATTTATACTTCTTCAAGATTTTTTTCCTCTTTGTCTTTTTATGCAGTACAAAATGAAAGTTTCTTCAAGCTTTTCTCCTGGGTCTCAATTTATTCTTTTACCTGTCTTTGTGTTCCTTCTCTGAAATGTCAGTGTCCTTTTAAATTATTAAGTAAAAATCTCTAGTAGTGATGTAGTCTAAGGTACACACTTTATAGATAAACTCTCTTGGTTTTCATATTGTTTTGGGAAGGTATTACTAAAACGAATATCTTATGAAAAATTAAAAGTGTATTCTCTAAGAATTGAAGTCAAAATAGCTTATAGGAACAAAGATAGCTTTATCTATTGAAAAAATTTGCTTAGAATCTAATGTGGGTAAGTTTCTTTACAAAATATAGAGATTACAAGATTGCTTAGTTCTAGGTTAATAGCTATAGAAATAAAGAGAAGTAAACTTGATAATAGCATCCCAATTTTAACTTCCCACCAATTCTCACCAATTCTCTTTGCATCGTGGCACAAATTACAATGGACTTAAGAATAAGATTAGCATTAATTATAAGGAACTCACAAGGAGATTCTACCTCCTCCTCTTAAGGCTTGAGGTATATCTTAGTAGTTTTTGGTTCAGAGAGGAGGGTTTTAAAGAAAGCAGCAAATTTGGCAAATATTAAAAAATGTAAAGACTTCTGATGGGGAATCAGCCTTACTGCTGATAACATAATAAGGTATCAGTAAACTGAAAAAGTTAAATTTTCATTTCTCTGGTTTCAGAGTCCTTTATTTATTTGAGCAGAAGAAACAATAATATACCTAAAATAATGGATTTTGAGGACTGAAATGGCAAATATAAAGTGCTGAGGAGAATACCCAGAACACTTGATATTAACTTTTGCCTCTTGATAATTTCCTTAGTGCTCATGCTGCTTACTTATTACTATCATGCTTAGATTAATTTCTAGCTGGGAAGGCTAACCTCGGACCTCAGACCATCATCTGATCTTCCTTGATAGCTGGCTTTTCAGTGTATTCATCCAGTGGGGGATTCCGGAATTGGAAGCCTGGGTGAGAAGAGCATGCAGCCCCCCCACTTCTCTACCCTGCTTACAGACAGAGTTTCTGACAGCACTGGCCCCTCCTAACCTATTTATTCTCTCTTCTTCCTTCATGTCTCCAGCTCTCAGGGACTCTTGTAACTATTCTCACTACTCTTATTAGTAATATTGTGATGTAGCACCCCTGTTTGGTCTCCTAAACCTTTCAGATCTACAGGTCTGAAAGTAGTTCTTTTGATCTTATTTTCCCTTGAATCATAAATGTGAGATAGTGTTTCCTGCTGTGGACCTGGACTAATGTACATTCCAAATCCTCACTTCAGTAAAAGCCAAGCCCACTACATTTAGAAAAGACGTTAAGACCCATGGGAGCAGGTTTCCATTAATATAGCAAACATGTAAAATAATCAAGTTGTAGTTTCTGAGCTTAATGAGTCCGCCGTCCATTGGGCCAAGGAAGACACGGAGAAAGAACTCTGATCAAGATAATATTTACAAAGGTTATGTTATTTCAGGGTCAAGAACAATAGTGTGCTTTAAAAGCAAAGCTATAAAAACTCAAAAAGTTGAGAATAAACAACTGAATAAAAATATTAGTGATTTTAAGAATAAATTAAAACATTAGATGGAAATGGTGAGGTATATTTATTATAGTCAAGAAAGCAGAGTACATGGAAAGATTTAGAGATAAAGACAGTTTGGTATCTTCAACGAATATTTTGGAATACTGGGTTGTTTGGGACAACAAAGGTTTGGAGTATAAGCTATGGGCTGAAAGGGTGGGGCTAGGGTGAGGTAATAGTAATATTGTAGGTGAGGATGAAGATTCATCCTCTTCAGGGACTGTATTACACAGGTTTCATATGACTTTCCAGGAACCTTTGACTTTATCCTAACAGGCATATTTCAGCTTACTGACTCCTTTTTGTTACTGCGATATTTAACTCAATTTGTAATAATGGAAAAGACACTGGAGATATATGGATGATTGAGAAAAATGATTAGAGTTAGGAGCTAGATAGACTTCTGTAGTCTAGAAAGGAGAAGTTGGTGGTCTGAGGAAATGCAGTGATGATGGGGAGTCTACAAACTTTGGTAAGTAGTGTAAAAAAGTGGTAGGAATCATGTTCAGAGAAAGAAGAATGAGATAAAAAATTGATAATGATCTTTGAGGCCAACTCATAGACCAGGGATTCTGGGAGCATGTCCAAATCCACTTTAATGTGAGTTTGAAGACCCTTTTATACCTTGGCAAAGAATGATCACAATGAGGGCAATAAAAAAGGGAAAATACCCAGGATCCCTTGATATGTGATACTTAGGCAGGAGGAAGTGAGATACAGGAAAAATACCTGTGGTGGTAAACAGTTTTATCATTCCAGGGACAGGTCTCTTGTGTCTCTTCAGTGGGGCATTCCTAGGAGATTAGGGAGCTGTCCTCACAGATCAGAGACGTACTGGTAACAGCTCTGTGCACCAGGGAAGGCAAGAAAGATAAAGGAGTTCATTGATCTAAGGCATATCTCTTAATCTATGTCCACACCCCACAAAAAAGATTTGTGACAATATGTGTGAGAGCAGACAAAAAACACCTATGATGGAACTAAACTGGTTTTTGTGAATGTTGTTACCATTTGATAATAGCTCTGGCGATGAAGAGAATTAATACATTCCATTTCAAGAAGCTGAGATGAGATATTTTTGGCTGGCCTGGATTTGTGAGAACTGAAGCTGATGCATTTCTGGAACTCTCTTTAAGAAAAGGGTACAAAAAAGATAAATACTCGTGTTACTACCATGCTATCATTAATCTTTGGAAAAATAGCCATATGTATTGTGTAAAACTTAAAGTATAACAGTAAGTTGAGACACAGTATTGACAGGTTTTACATAAAAGCAATCACAAACAAGGTGCATTTTAAATAGATAAAAACTTGCCCAAAATCTTCATAATGTCAGTATCACGAACTACAAAGAAAGGCCTAAAAATTGTTATATATAAGGGGGAAAGATGGACATGACTTTGAATGTCCATTTTTCTTTGTGAACGGCAACTTTCTTATATTTAGAAATAAGATAATATATAGGATTAAAGGAACATTATGTCTGAAACTTTCAGTAATTTCATTAATTGAAAGGGTAGAAAAAAGGCTAAAGTCAATATAAAATTTTAATTTGGGTGTTCTGGATGAATAGTATCTTGAAACTTACTGAATTATCTTTTCCTATTTTTGTGTAAATCTGGACATATAAAAAAATTTTTTCTTAAAGAATAAGATTTTGGAGGCAAACCTGATTTGAATCCTACTTCTGCCACTTTGTAGTTTAACACTATGGTAGAATTTATCTTTTTTTTAACTTTCTGAAGTATTTGTTAGCTATATCACTAGAAACAATACTAAATAGGGTATCATAAGGGTGAACTAAAATTAGATGCTGTATTTGTAAATTTGTTGGCAAGATTACTAGACAAAGTTACCAATAAATGATCACTATTACTAATAAATAGTTGATGACATTCCAGAGACTTGCTAAGGAAAGACTATCTTCAGGTCAAAATGAGTTTCAGATAACCTGTTATCTGTAAAGAAATGGAAGTTGTTGAGTTATGGAAAATAAACTAGGTGTTAGGTGGATGAAGCAGAGATTTTCAAGGATCAGATGTAATCAGTGAAAGTTTAGATTTGGGAGGGGAGGACAGAAGTTAAATGGTGAAAAAGTAAAATAGGTGGTAAATAAGGGACTAAGTCACGCCTGATGATTCTAGGCATGGAGTCAATGATGAGATCATTGGGATGTTAGATTTCCACCATTTCTGTAAGTTGTATGGGGCCAGAATTCACAGAACATAAGATGATTTTTCTTATGGGGCTTGCAAAGTCTAGTAAGCAAAAATCAGTACATATCCTTTCAAAAGAATCTTGATAAATTCTTCCATTGATGTCCAACAGACATGTCTGTGATGAATCTTTATGGTACTGTTTTAGAAATCCAGAGCACAAGTGTATTGAGTAAGCTTTATAGAAAGGGGCAGTAAACATAGACACATATGTTGCTGTGTTGCTTTTCCAACAAGTCTGTTTGATAGATGAAATTTGATTTGCTGTATTATTGGTCATCTTTTCAATGTCTTTATTTTCCCATTCTAAAAAATAAAATATTGAATAGTTTATTAATCTTTTCAGGATACTGTAACAAAATGCCATATACTGGATAGCTTCTCAAGAACAGAGATTTATTCCTCACAGATTGAAGGCTGTGAGGTTCATGATTACAGTTCTGGAAGATTCAATGTCTGATGAGAGTCAGCTTTCTAGATAGCATCTTTTATTGTAAACTTATTTGTGGATGGGGAGAAGATTTTTGGGTTTCTTTAAGAAGACCACTAATCCCATTCATGAGGATGGCACTCTCATGATTTAATCATGCCAAAGGCCCCAGTAAACCATAATCTTGGAATTAGGTTTCTTTCAATATATGGCTTTTGGAGGTATATAAAAATTCAGGCTGGAAACTTAAAGATAATATCCTATTATTATTTATAGTTCTAGAATCTTTCATGATGTCTTCCAAGCATTCAAAAAGGTGGTATTGCTTATTTTTTTTAAAGTTGAATAAATTATTAAATGTTTATGTATGTAAATGAAGGCCCAGGAGTTGCTTTACTGTGAATAAATTTTCCTTCTAAAGTTACTGCATTTTACCTGTAAGTATTTATGAGCTTAATTATTTCAAGGCTTGGTGTGTGATCTTTATACAGAGTAGAGAAGTAACATGTTCATCTTGATTTTCTAAACATGTAGTGTGAAGTAAGCCTATAGAAAGCTGTTAGGTTTTTTTGTTTGTTTGTTTTTGTTTCCTTTTTTAAGTGCATAGATTCTAAGACAAAAAGAATGGAGTAGTAGAATTATTACTGGGTGTAGGCAATTAAAAAGATATTAATATTCATTTTCAGAATATTCATTTTCAGAATTCATTTCTTTTCCCTGTTCTGACTAACTTTAAAAATTAATTTTATTATAGCACTATCCTATATGGTTAATCAAGAGTGATTCTATTAAAAATAGCAAAGGTATAAATAAATGGAATTAAAATGGTTCCTACCTAGAAATTGTGCTTACAGACCCGCAGGATATTGACTCAGTAGCATTACACTACCTTGCTGTGTGAGCGCAGTTTCTTAGAATAATGATATGGAGTGTGTACCTAGTGTTCTAATTAAAACCCATGGCCATTCATCTACCTAATTGCAACAATGCCCTCCAGGATACTTCCACCCCAAATGTACCATTCTTCTTTTGCCTGAGCAAGTGACTTTAAAACCACCTGGCTTCTTTCCAGGACCTGAAGTGAAAAATTTACTGACTGTGATATCACACTAGAAAAAGCATTACAGAATGAAAAATTGAAGAGGACAGGCAAAGAAGTGAGATTTTCTATCAGTTTTTGGAGGTATAGCTCATAAGGTTTTGGTATTAGCTGTCATAATATCTAATTTTCTCTGCAAATTAATAGAAGTCATCTGTTAATAACTAAAAACTTTCTAAAATACCCTAAAAGCCCTGGGCTTCCAAGTTAAAAGAACTATAAAGCTTTAAAGAGGCAGACAAAGTTATTGTGTGTGCTTTGTTATGGATGTCAACCACCAAGGCTGGTAAACTATCCAGGCCCAGTTCAGTGGGAACTCAAAATGAATTGATTTCTCTACCATAACTTCCTCATGCTGCAGTGACATTACCTGTACAACATGCTATGGCTCATATGTACACAAAAACACTTATCTGTGAGCTAATATTTTGTAGTGAGTTTAATTGATTTAGATCTTATGTGAGGATGGCTTGAAATTAACATGCAGATGTACTTTTTGACATGAATAACATCGTCATTTACTGTAAGAATCAGAAAAGTTTCTATTTATTTTGTTCTATGTAACAGCAACTACCTAAGTAATTCACACATATGAGCTCATTTAATCCTCAAAATCACCTTGTAGAATAGGTGTTATTTTTATCCCATTTTAAATGTAAAATTTGAAGTTAAATGGTAAAATCATTTGAGTGATGCCATGTACTTAGGGAGTAATAGAATTGAATTTAAAAAAATGTTCCTGACTCCATAGTCAATTTTTTTTAATATCCATTTCAGTATTTGAATGTATATAACGGGCAATGAGCACTCTAGTCACATTTCTGTTTTTATCTCATAGAATAAATACATTTGGACTCTGTGTACAATATCCACTTACACAGTGGTCAATAGTGTATCTCACATGAAATGGTGACTGTTGAAAACGGGAACACCACCACGATACCAGACACTGCAGAATTTTTCCTGACTTGCACAATGCTCATTTGCTCCAAAACTTTCTGCCCATTCATGGTTCTAAGGACTTCAAACCATTTCTTAAGTCCCCTCCTAATACCAGCCTTTTAAAGACCACAGATTCTCACCCATTAGCAACACGGACCATGTCTTTTCTTTTACCAAGATGCCTATTCAGAAGTAGTTTGTGGTGTGTGTCTTTGCTGAAGGAAATTACATCACAATAGGTTCTTAAGGTTTGGAGATTCAGTAAGGTTCAGGCTGAGTCCCAGATCCTTGGTCTGCTTAAGCACTTACCTTTCAAGTTCTGCTCAAGATTACTGGCATCTGTTCACTCTGGTTTTCTCCAAGACAAACAACTTCATTTTATTTGAAGGAAATTAGATTCTCTCCCCTGTAATATTTGTTATTCTAAATAAATTTATCTTTATTGAGGGCAGACTCTAAGTACCCCCACCTGATATTTGTGGGGTACTATTCCACTGGATGTTCAATTCTCATGAACAGAATATGATAGTAATAGGTTGTTTCTTTTAAGACTGGGTTTCACTAAAGTTATGACCTATTGAGGAAAGGAAGGGGGATATGGAAGAGGAAGAGAGGTCTCCTCCATGGGGCATCTCAAAACTTGGTGAACTGATCTTACTCAGAATTAAATGAGTTTTCTCATATTTTGGGCTTGATTGTGGAAAGACCCAATGGCAGGGAACAGTCAGTGAGGACCCATCTGAGCTAACAATCACCTAAATGAGGTTGGAAGAGGCTCCTTCTCCATTTGAACTTTGAGATGAGGTGGCTTCACCAGATGATTCACTGCAACCTCCTGGAAAAAAAAATAATAAAAAACAAAAAAGCAACCTAAACCAGAGGCACTCAAAAAAGCTAGACCTGAATTTTTGAACCACAAAAAATGTAAGGCAGTGTTTCATGCTGCTTATTTTGGGGAGTGGTTTGTGATGTAATCACAGAGAAAACACAGTTTTTTTTTCCATAAAGTGCAGCTCTAGGAAGCCTAAAATGTGGACATGGTTTTGGAATGGAACTAAGGAGAGTGTTAATTAAAGTTTAAAACATTTTGAACTCATTTTTAATGGAAGTATGAACTTTAAAGATAATGCCACTACAGAATGAAGTGAGGAACATACTATTGAAAACTACCAGAAAGAGAGGTACCCTTGATATCATGTGAGGAAACAAGCAAAATGGGGTGTTTAACCAAACTTACAAAGGGGAGCCGCTGGCCTTTTAAAGCCAGCCGTACACCAGGTTCTTCCCAGTCTGCAAATGCAGTAGCAAAACCACATTAAATTTAAGAGGGAAACAAAAATAAATTTACTTATGAAAATACAAATTAGACAAGAGTCACTGAGGGGTACAAGGGAACCCCTTTGGTAACCTTACCATACAGTCCAGTCTCTAGTCCAAAAACACATGGCTGCAGCAGCCATGTGAGTCCACAAAATGGCAGCTGCCCCACCTTAAGCCAGATGAAGGAATTAAGATGGTGCTGCCACTCCTTTTTCAAAGACACAACTCTACTCACTCCAAGTCAGAAAAAGCCAAGATGGCATAGTCGATCCTTCAAAGCTGGAGCATCAAATCCAAAGAGAGAAAACTGGGATGGCATCATCAATTCTTCTCCATTTAACTCTGGAATTCTTTCAGCTCCAGCACCAAAGTGGCCTGCCATCAGCAAAACTCACTTGATACAGCAACACAGCAAGCACTTCAGATGTCTGACGTTGAAAACAGCAACACAGCCAATTCTCTTCAGTTATCCAAAAGACTTCCAAGCTTCACAGTTTCAAAGTTAAATCAAAATTTTAAGTACTAAATTTTTTAAGTCAGCTCACACAAATTTCAAGTTTTCCAACATGCTTCCCTGGCATATTCACCCAAGGAAGGGCCCTGCTGCTACACATGCCAAGGGAACCCTGAAGTCTTCCAGCTTCCCTGCTCCTTTGTTCTCTGTACCTTCCTTCTCAGTTCCCTGTTCCGTATTCTCTCTCCTTTAACCCCCCTAATACTAATCCTATCATGAGAAAGTGTGGCTTCCCTTCTCTAAGTCTCCACCCACCAATGAACAATAGCTGCTATTTTATTGCACCACTACCAGTACTGGGGGCCACAGTCCCCTCATACCTTTGCTATATTTTAGTGGGGAACTGACAACCTGGTAGCATGGAAAGTAGAAACTCTTTTTACAAACTGGGTGATTCAGCTAAGGGAACTTACAAGCAATTTAAGGTACTGATAGAGGCACCCCCCTTCCCCCCAGTGCCATTAGCAGAGTTGGTACATACATTTGATATGGCTATATACTTGCAAATTTCAAAGAGGACTTTCTAAAATTTGAGAATGGCCTTCATTAAAATTTCCTTTCAGAAAGCTACAAGAGGGAGAAAGAAGGAAGACAGGTTTGTTTTTGTAATGTGATAACTTACAAGTTTGTTTCAGGAATTTTGGGGAGGGGGCAGGAGATGGGGGGGGGAAGAAATAAGCCAATATCAGGAGAGATGGAACAAAGAACAAGATTCGATTGGTCATTCTGATGAGGGATTTTGAAGGAGGGAGATGTGAGCCCATGAGCTTGGCTATGTAGCCAAGGCCTGGGGCCTGTAGCCTTTGGCTGGTCCAGGACACAGTGTGTGTGTGTGTGTGTGTGTGTGTGTGTGTGTGTGTGTGTGTTTGTGGTGTGTGTGTTAAAGGAAGCTGAGAAGTTAGAAGATTTGAACTTGATATGGGAGTTTGTCTTAAGGAGTTTAAGTCTAATGTTTCTGGAGAGGTCATGTGAGCCAGGCCTGAGAAGAAAATGAGTTTTGCTGGCTCTTGTACTTCAGAGTTTCTTTCTACTGCCTGAAGTAAGGAAGACACAGCAAGGAGGAGGCAGCAGCATGCCGTTAGCTACATGCCATCATGCCTGTTCGGAAGAGTTAGAGCACTCCAAAGAGAGATGTCTATACTTCAAGTACATATTGCTGAACTCTGAAGGATTGGGCAAGTAGTGAAATAAACAGGACTAAGACTGAGATTTTGGACAGTGTTGTGGTAATCAGGAATTTCTTATATGATGTTTTCTTTTCATAGTAAATAATTAAGAAATCACTTTGTTTAATCTGCACACTTGCAGTTTTGTTTCTCGCTTGGGAAAATATAATAAGGGCTGAGGATGGTGGTAAGGACCCACAACTAGATATATTGGAGATCTTTAGGTTATAGGAGCTGCAAAGGTAAATTGAGTCAAACTAGAAAGTTGTAAACTGCAGTTTCTGATTTTTTTCTTCCTGCAATCTCCAGGGCAGGTAGCTGAAAAGCAGCAGCGAGAAGGCTAGAATTCTCATAACAAAGGTGACTGTTCTATGAAGGCATTCATCTGTTGGAGGTTAGAGTTTGAATCTGCCTGGACATGAAGGCTGATGGTTATTGAGTTTTAAAGTGGAGAGTCTCTCTTCTCACCTGGTAACAGTACTAGTTGGTGTCTTTTTGTTGCTTATAATAAAATAGGAGAAAAGAGAGATATTTGAGGAAAGGTATGTTAAATAAGGGGAATGAAGTCTTGAGGTTTTTGACAATCTTCAACATCTTTAACATTGCACATACATAATACTAAAATTATAAACTGTATTCTGAAAACATTTGAATCCAGAATACTGCCAGGAAAACACCATTTAAAGACAAAACCAAGAGTGTGTCTGTAAATTATTTTGTCAAGAACTGTAAAGAACATACTCCAGAATGCTCCTCAGTTTTGCAAAATGCTCTATATTAAGATTAAATTCTGACCTCACAGGTTCTTTCCAAAAACAAAAACAAACATCTTGAAGACACTTAGGAGTATGAGTTTTATCTAAAGCAGTGAGCCCTTATGAAATTAAAAAGAAGCTCATAAAACTTTTTGAAAGGCATGTGTCAACAAAAACTTGATAGTTTTGACTGAGAAGAAAGGACACAGTCAAATAAAAAAAAATATTTCTGTGTGCTGATTTCCTGCTTACTTCCTGCAGGGATTATTTCTTGACAGTAGGCTGGTGTTTTTTTTTTTTTTTTTTTTTTTAAAGCATTCTAATATAGGTGTAGATGGAAGAGTTTAAAAATCCTTTCACATAAACACTTTGGCAAGGTAACTAGCAAAGAGTTGGGAAAAAAATAGTAACTGTGAGAAAAGTTAAATATATTGTCAAAGTAGGTCATTTTGTATTCTACTTAAAGTTCAAATAGGCCAGAGAACATTTTTATGCTGAATTAATCCTGTCCTATCAAATGCATACCAAACCCCTAGGGAAGCCTGATTATGTAGCTTGAGGGCATATGCTAAGAGGTCAATTGACTTCTTTCTCAGGTTATGATCATCATTAATGATAATGGACATTCTGTTCTTAGGCTGAGGTAAGGGCATACTTTTTTATTGTCCATTGATGCTATTGAAAATAATAGAGACATTTATATGGGAGAATTTAGGAGCATCTCAGGGAAGATGACCAGAGAAGGTCAATTCAGTCTGACAACAGAAACAGCATCCCATCTTTCACAAGTGTTTGCTTGGAGCTTGAATGAAAGGGAAGATGTGTTTGACTGGAAAGAGATATGTTTGACAGATCAGACATTTGTTACATATTATTCATTTGTGTGTTTTCAATCTATTGTCTTTCTATTGAAGTAAATTTTCCTTCTGTGTTCTTCTGTTTGTCCTAGCTAAAAGGTGAAGTGAACAGAAATTTTACAAAAATTTTACAAAATATGTTTCTTTTTGCAAGGAAAATTAGGGGACAAGCTGGAGGACATGATTTCGTTGTCTTGTATATGCAGAGAATGTCCAGTTTTGCATGAGTATGTCCAGTTTTGTTTCCTGTGGGTCTGAAAGAACTGATGGAATCAGATAACTGGGAGAATATTTATGGGATCACTGCACTGAAGAGAACAAAATAGAAGTTTTAGGTGGATAGAGGAGAAAATCCAAGACTATGGAAATCAGCACCCATTTTGAGGTGAAAGGACAAGTAAGCAAAGACTTACATGGAGAGAGATTCTTAGGATTAGTAACACAAGAGCTTGAGCATCTGCACAGTGGTAAAAGCAAGATTAGGTAATTTGGGCTCTCAGCACTTGCTAGGTCATTTCTGTTTCCTTTATGTGTAAATGAAAGCACCCTTTCTGCCCTAAACAGGTTATACACATATTTCTCTTTCTTTTAAAAACCTGGGTTCGGTAGGCATTTAAAGACTTACAAGATGTTGAAGAATAAGATTTTTGTATATTATATTCCAGCTGGTGATAGGAACATTTCATTTCTGGAAGAGGACTAGATGAGACAATAAGTACATGAAATCTTTCTTAAGGAAGAGCCTATGAAAATTAACATTGACACAAACATAGTCATTCATGACTAGCAAAGTATAACTATAAGAAATTTATTTTATTCTTGGAAAATCATGTACCAAGTTAAAATGGGAAAAGGAGTTTCTTTACTATGGAGTAGTAGAACAGATATTAGTACAAAACCAATACATAGCTTAACCGGTCTAAAAGAGTTACATGTGGCTCCTTCAGACATATGCTTCCACAAAAATGGCAGCTGTCCCATGTTCAGATCAAATGGAGAAATCAAGATGGTGCATCAATCCTCTTCCAAAGGTATAGCTATTCACTTCATGCCAAAAGGAAAAACCAAAATTGTGTTGTCAGTCCTCCTTCAAAAGCGGGAGATTCCAATCCAATAAAGAAACAAAGATGGCATCATTGGTCCTCCTCTAAAGGTACAACTCCAGAATTATTTTTACTTCAACTCTATAGTGACCCAAAACTATCAAGACTCATTCAAAACACCGGCAGCAACCACTTCAGACATCTTCTGATGAAAAGAGCAGCACTCCAAGTTCTCTTCAGGAATCCAGACTATTCCCAAGTTCCATCACTTCTAAGTTAAAGCAAGTTTTCAAGTATTAAGCTTCCAAATCAGCTTATGTAGGCCACAAGTTTCTCCATCTTGCTTTCCTGGACTCCTCACTGGCCCAGACTGGGAATGAAAGCCCACAGAATGACTTCCTTCCTGGCTCTGCTGCTCTTGGCAGCTGCAACTCAGAGGTCTCCTCCAGGATCCCTGTTGCATCTCTGTCCTCTCTCTCTCCTCCAGCTTCTCTCTCTGTCTCTCTCTGTCTCTCTCTCTCTGTCTCTCTCTCTGTCTCGCTTTTCAGCTGCACTCCTTAGATCCCTTCTCTCTGTTCCTTTCATGAAAAGCCTTGGCTTCCCTTCTCCAAGTCTCTGCCCACCAGGGCACAACGGCTGCTGTCATAATGCAGCATTGCCATGCTAGGGTCATCCCCCCCCCATTTCACCACCGCATTCCTATCAAACTCAGCCCTCATATGTAATTCATACTTGTGCAATTCTTATTGAAAAAATTGGTTTTCCCTGAGAAAACTGAACTGGAATAAAAGAAATATAGGCTTCTGAAGGAAAATAATCAAGTTAAAGAATGCAGCAAGATGGAGCAGGCTTTGTGATTGAGCATGAATGTCAGTGAAAGAAAAGTGGAAAATGCAAAGAGACACATGAGATCGGCTGCTTTCTTTCCACCTGGAGTGTGCCCGAGTTTGCTGGTAGCAAGCAGATGGACTTCAGTTGAAGACTGCTGGTCCCAGAGACCAACAGATAAATCATGCAGTTCTGTAATAAGACAAAATGATATTTGTTTTCTTTTTCTCCTGTTTATGTCTTTGAACAGAGTCTTTCCTTTGTTCCTTTTATTTAAGCCCTTCTATAGAGACATACATTACCAAAATTTCCTCCCCAACAATTTTGCTCCATTTCATAAAACTCATACTACTTATTGGATGCAATTTATGCAGCCTGAATTGTGTTTCTTAATGAAATGTTATCATAGCAGAGTTCAGATAATTTATAGTTAACAGTACCTCTGTCCCCAAAATTCCTGCCTGTTCCTGATTTTAAAAAAATGCTGACTGGTAACACTTTCCACTGGCCTTAGGCAAAGCAATGTTATACCCACTTATAGAACAGGTAAGTTAAGGTGTATGCAATTCAACTTGGTAATTCACCAAAGCTGAAAGTAGTTTTCCATATATGAGAACTTGTTTTCAACAGCTGACTAGCAGACCTTATAACGCATACCAGGTGTGGTACCCTCTGCTCTCAAATCCACCCTGTCATTAAAACATTGCTGAGAGCACATTTCTCCCTGCTACAATTTTCCTAGGGGCTCTATCCAGGTGCATGAAATAGTTAGGAGGTCCACACATACATTTGCATTAAAATTAGTTTCTTATTTGCATATCATTTACATACACCTACACAGACTGTGCCATCTATTCTTAGGCAGCTTTTAGCAAAACATTATTTATTGCTACCATTAAGGCTGATACTTCTTGATTTTCTCCTTTACTTTTCATCCTTACCCAATCTTTGACCTCAGAGTTTGGCATAAAGGAAATACATAAAGCTGGTGATGATAGAGAGCACGAAAATGTTTGCTCTTTGGTTGTGGAGTAAAGCATGCCAGCAAAGCATATTTCTAGAAACTTTCATCTCTAACTCCAAATTATATCATTATTTTTCTTTTATCAGAATAAGAGATGAGATTTCTTTTTCATAAAGAGATGAAAGAATGTTAACACTTGGTTTAGTAATTCATTTGTTAAACAGATATTTATTATTTAAGAGTTGTGGTAGTTATCGGTCATTCAGCAGTGATCAAAGTATGTTAAATAAATAATCCTCTTCTCATGAATTTTAAATTCTATTTGCTGAGACTGGGAGAGGACAGATAAACCAATAAATACTGTAGATAGTGTTTAAGATAGTGATCAATTCTAGGGATGAAAATAAGGTAGAGTGGAGAATGGGAATGTAGGATGTTGGGATAAGGAGGATATTCTTCAAATATGTCAGAGATGAAAACTTTGAGAAGTTAGCATTCTAGTAAATATCTAAAGGAGATAACTAATTGAAAGGAGACACATCATGTTCTTATTCATGTCAACATCAGCATTCTTGGGAGTTATCTGTAAAACCTAATAAATGTAAACTTTGGAATTATTCCTTAAAAAACTGTTCCAGATCTCAGGTGAATTCCTGGAAGTTTCTTGTGCTATGTTATTAAACTTAATCTTTCCACAGCCATTTCCAGTCTATTAAGAAGTCCAACAAAGACATTCCTCATTTCTACTAAGATATTATTAATCTATAGTATTTTTTAATATCTTGTCTTCCCTAGATTTCCACCTCTTTATCACATTTTCTTTGGTTCTTTCATGTTGTCCTCTTCTATTCAGCCTTTTAGTCATTTAAAAAGTTTCTTATCTGATAATGTCAGCAATGATGACATTGTACAACTCCAGTGCTTTTATAGACTCTTCAAACTGTATTTCTTTCCTTTTAGTATGTTTTGAAAATTTTTACTGAAAGATGAACACAGTGGGTAAACAGGACTGCCAAAAACAGACCTTTAGTAATGTAGTGCTAAGATGGGAGAAAGTATTCAGTGACTATGAATCTGTCTGTCCTTTGATGAGTTGGACTGTGCTCTTCAACAGTGTTTTCCAAATTATTTTTCTTCTTCGGGTGGAAACAAGGTCTAGGGACAGACTGAAGTAGAGGATTTCTCTAACCCCAGCAGTTTAGGCTCTGGTTCATATGTTTCCTCCCAGGAAACTTAAGAAAAGCCTACTTATTAACTTCTTATTATGAACCTTATTAAGAAAAGCATACTCTGTTACAGAGTTATATATCCAAATAATAGTTATGTTTTATCTTCCATTGCTGGAAGCAGGAAGGGATTACCCTCCCCCCCCCCAATTATTCACTGTGAGAACCTGATAGGGTTGCTAGAGGTAAAACTCAAAACTGTGCTTCCCCTGCCTCCATGCACCCACATACCCAACTCCTACACCCAACACACACTCAGTACTTCTCCCTGGAATTCTTAATCCTGAGAAGACTGGGTCTCTTCCCCTACTCTTTTTAGGTCCTGGGTATACTTGCTAATGTCCATATACATTTTACTATGATAGCTAAGTTGTTACTAAGTTGTAACACAAGGTACATGTATTTTAAATATACAAATACACAAGGTCTCAAAAAAAAATCCTGATGAAATGGTAGGAGGAAAGAAATATGGAACTTATTAAACTTTATTACTTTCAAAGCTCAATTTATCTTAGGTTGAGAACTCATGTTAATATGATTTCACCAGCAAATTATTGCATCCCCGATTCTCATCTTTATTGTCATATTGAACCATCTAACAATTATTCCTCGGGTCACCTTGGGAGACAGTTCATTTCTTTTGGCAGCAATGTCTTTAGGTACATGCTACATTTAAATTGCATGATGGTTAGGTTACTTGAGATGCCTCATCTAACATGCACTTTCTCTTCAAGTTATTCCATCTTTCAGGACCAGTTAAAGCTCTATCTTTTCCCTGAAGATTTCCTGAACTACTTCTGTGCATATTGATTTCTTTATCCTCTGAGCACATTGAATAATTTACTATGTTGTGGATATACTGTCTATATTTTTTATCAACATGTGTCTATTGAAAAAAAAGTAGTCTAGTTCTTGTAGGAAATAAAACTATTATGAGAAATTATCTCTGCTCCTTAAGAACTGATGGTTTCTTTGTAAAATAGAGCTAAAATCTAAATAAATTTAGGTTTAAAGATTTAGGACATTTTCAGGTAAAGTGGTATCACAGTGTAGGAATATGGTTAACTGCCTGATGAATGATCCAAACAAATAAAATACAGATAGGTTTGGGTGATGGAGGATAGAGAATCGCTAACATTAAGTAACAGGGAGCTAATAAAGAGGCAGAATTTGAACTTGATCAAGAAAGGTAGAAAATATATGACAAGTGAATGAAAAGAGTAAGATAGCTTCAGAGATGTTTCCCTCCTCTCTGACAAGAGGATAATCTGAAAGTAGTACAGAGAGGCACTTGGGGAAAAAACTAGAGCACCTCCTGGATATTATAATGCTGACTATGCCAGAAGGGACATTGAAGAAAATAAACTTCATATAACAAAGGATGGGTGAAGAGAGATGTCTAGAGACTATAACCAGGGTGGGAGCCACTCATAGAAATTTTAGAGACATTCTCCAATATTTGGTCAGTGGCCCCAGAGAAGGGGAGATGATTTGTATGAAGGCACAACCATAACTGAAAGTAGATGTGCATTAAGGAGCTGGGGTATCCCAGGCTAGGGCTCAATGAGGATTATAGAACATAGAATGTGATTCCGCCTGCCCCACTCCTTTGAAACTTAAGTTGATTTTGCACTGAGCAATATATACATTCTGTGCAATACCCTAGAAAGTTTCAATGGAAATTTTCAAAGATATAAAAAAAAAAGATTACTGAAGTTCATGTGGAAATGCCAGATACCCTAAATAACCAAAGCAATTCTAACAAAAAAGAGGAAATGTGGTGGCATCACACTCTCAGATTTACTGTTCCAAAACTATTGTGATCAAAACAGAATGATATTGGAACAAAAAAGCACACACATAGAAAAATGGAATAGAAACTAGAGTCAAGAAATAAGCAAACCCACATTTAAATGGATAGTTAATCTATGACACAGGAGCAGTGTATACATTGCTGAAAAGAAAGTCTTTTCAATAAATGGTGCTGAGAGAACTGTTCAATCACATACAAAGGTATGAAACTAGACCACTATTTGTTACTTTACACAATTTAACTCAACATGGATCCAAGACTTGAATTAATATGTGCAGTCATAGAATACATAAAGGAAACCATAGGTGAAGCTGTCTAATACATAGACTTAGTGATGTCTTTGTGGATATACTGCCAATAGTAAGAAAAACAGGAGAATATAGCAGTGAGACTATGTCAACTAAAAATGTACACAGTGAAATAAGCTATTGCTAACTCAAAAATATACTCTACTGAATGGATGAAAATATTTGTATACCATACATCTAACAAGGGGCAAAACTCAAGACTGACAAAGAATTTCTACCATGCAACAATACCAAAACAAATATCCATTTCAGAAAGTGGATAAAAAAGCTAAATTGATACTTCTCTAAAGATGACATACATATTGCCAAGAGGCACATTAAATCAATTTTTTTTTTTACCATTTTTTATTATCAGGGAAAAAACAAAGCAAAATGAGAGACCATCTCAAACCTGTAAAAGTAATCTATTTCAAAAAGTCCAGAAACAAAAATTGCTGAGAAGGGTATGGAGAAAAAGGAATTCTTTTGCACTGTTGGTAGTTGGAATGTAAACTAGTCCATTCCCTATGAAAAGCTGTATGGTGGCTTCTCAAAATATCAAAGTTAGATTATCTGTTTGTATTCAATGTCCATAGCAGTACCATATATACAACCAGTTTATATAAGCAATCTAAGTGTCCATAGACAGATGAATGAATTAGAAAGATGTGTTATATGTGGAATAATATTCAGCTAACAAAAACATTAATTCTTACAATACACTTTGTACATGAAGGATGTGACTCTATACCTATAAATCATATACAGCATACTGAAATGTGAGGAACTATATATGCTCCATATATTCCAGACTTATTTTTTCATATCTGTATGGTCTTCATCAAGACTATAAGTACTTGATTTCTTCTCCATAGGTGATATCAAATTGATCCATGACCTACCAGTACATACTAGGTATTAATCAGTTTTCCCCACTACTCTGCTTTGACAACTTAATAAGCTTGTAGTATCCCATATAAAAGTTATTTTAACAAGATTGTATGAGTCATGATTGCATTATATTTCCTTTTGTTGCAAAATTTGTCCTAAGGTTAATATTTTATTAAAATGCAATAACCCCCTCCCCAGAATGCTGAATAGAACATTGCCTACTCCAGAAAAAATGCTCAGTAGCATTTAATTAAGCATTGTGTCTACAGATTATAAGGGATAAAGATATACCTGAGCCAAATAAGGTTTGATAATTCCTTGTGAGTGTAAACTTTAAAATAATATATACCCTTCTTATTTCCTTCTTATTTCTCTGTCACAGGTCTTGAAATAACAGTGTCTTTCTTATAGTTGCAAAAATAATATAGTCTAAAAATTTTAGAGTCTAGTGTCATTTTCTATCGTCAATTTTTTCGGTTCACTAAAGGGCTTAAAACTTATTAAAGACATAATTAGCTCTTTCTGAAATAATAGTTGATCTAATTTTCTCTTTTAGCTCTTTCTTACCAGGCAAAGACAAGCTGGTTTTGCTCTAAAAGCGTCTCCTTTCAGATACCTTAATCATGAATGTAATTTCCAACTTTCTCCTATCCTGGCTTTCTTTAGGCTCAACTGCATTCCCATAATTCTGTGTTAATTACAGAAATGTCTGGGATAATTACATAATGATTTTCTCTGTCGATCAGTGCTTAAATAATATCCCTATCTGACACCCCCTGAAGAGTCAGAGACATCTGTGTTTTGTTCTTTCTGAGTTTATTTATCATAGAACAGCAGGAAAAGGCATAAGAACAGAAGTAGGCATTCACCTCATGGTTGATCTGATCATTTTCCTTGGAGTTCCCATGGTGAGAAAGATGGGTGATGAGTAGATTGGGCAAAGAAGGTGGCTAAATACATATGCTGAAATTCAATTGAAGGAAGATATCTTTTCCCTTTATTTGCAGTCTTAAAGTTGGGTAGTAGTAACAGCTATAGTTATTCTGGATTCCTTTCAAGGGCTATGAAGGTACTAGCTGAGCCTGTAGTTTCCTTACAGATTGAAAAATGATCATTTCTGTTTTAACCCTCTCTGTGATTTATCTTTCCAGTCTATATTTTTACAATATTTCATTTACATTCATACACATCTGCTCAAGGATTTTCTGCTTGCAAGCTGAAGATCAGAAAATGTGTCCACAACATGCAAAGTTTAATTGTTGAACAAAAGTATGAATTATTGTAAAAACATATCCCAAAAGTCAAAAAACTTTGCTTCAGTTTCACATTTACCACTCTTGGGAGAGTCATCAGTCTTTTTATTTATGAGTTGAAGCTGAAAATATTTGTCCCATTTTCTGGGATTAATTTTGAAGGTAGATTCCAGAATATGTATAATTGCATATTTAGAAAAGCTACCAAAACATATCAAGGTGTTACTATGGACAGATACTTAAAATTTAAAAGTTACAAGTTACATACTCTTTTTACAGTCTTAACTCTTCTTTTTATTTATCATGGAAAAGGACATTGGCTGAAATACTGAGAAAATATACATGACAGTTGAGAAAGTAAAGAATAGGTATTTGCAGAACTATCAAGTGTAAAATTTCTCTGTGACTTTCTAAATATGTTTGTTATTTGTCACACTTTTGCTTCAAGATTTAACTAAGAAGCACTAAATCTCTCAGTGCCTACTCTTTTGGGTGGTCAAATGACATCCTCACTTGACATCCTAACTTGACTCTGCAGAGTTCACTTGTCATTAAGGTGACTGGAGCTCCAGGCAGCCAGTGGCATTTCCAAACTACAGGGGACACGGTGTGGTAGTGCCACAAAAAAGTTGATGCTGTATGGGAAGCACATTTTTACTACTATCCTCTCAGAATGAAATTGATAGAAGACAAATTAACTAGAAAAGGGCAGGCATATTTGTTTTATACAAGCTTTCCATAGCCCTGGAGCCCATGTAAGGGGCTGATGACCAAAGCAGTGGCAACATCAAAATGCGTTCATGCTAATTTGAGCTGAAGGCAGCTCTGGAGACATTAACTAAAAATATTTGGGACTCTACGCTAGATACAGATCTTTTTAATTTTTTTATTGATTGCATGCTCATATACTTTTTACTTTATTGTATACACCGTAGTTCTCCCACATCTATGCCACCTGTGAACTGTCATCTTAATCTCTTGTGCTCACCCTCCCTTGATTTTACCCTCTCTGCTGTATACTTTAGTTCTGTTGTCTGTTTTAACTTTTTCTTGGCCTTTTGTTTTCTCTATATCCCACATATAAGTGAGAATGTGTGGTATTTCTCTTTTTCTTTCTGACTTATTTCCACTAGCATGATTACTTCCAACTCCACGTTGCCATAATATTTGTCTTATTTGATTGCTGAGTAATATTTCATTGTGTAAATATATCACAGCTTTTGATATATTTGTCTGTTTTGAGACATTTTGGTTGTTTCCATATCCTACTGTAAATAGTGCTGCAATAAACATAAGATCATTTTTAAATTAGTGTTTTGATAACCTTTGGGTATATTCCCAGAAGTGGTATTGCTGGATTCAATAGTTGTTCCATTTTTTGCAGTCTGAGGGTCCTCCATATGGTTTTCCACAATGGTTGTACGAATTTGCATCCCTACCAGCTCTGTAAAAGTGTTCCTTTTTTCTCCATATCCATGGTATGTTGTCCATTTGTTTGATATGGGTCATTCTTACTGGTGTAAGGTGGTATCTCATTGTGGTTTTCACTTGCATTTCCCTGATTGTAAGTGGTGGTGAGCATTTTTTCATATGCCTGTTTGCATTTCCTCTTGAGTAAGCATCTTTTAAGTTTTTCTGCCCATTTTTTGGACTGTGGTTTTCTCCTTTGTTTTTATTTATAAGGTCTATATAGAAAAAATTCTGCTACAACTTTTCATCCTTATTTATAAGAATGTTATTGTCCTATTGGCATAGGAATATGCCATCTTTTATATACTGTTTTTGGAAGAAAAAAATGGAAGATCAAAAATGTCTTTCCTATACCTGATAGTTTTTGAAATGTCTTTTTGAAACAAACATTATGTCAGAGTGGCATATTTTAGGGTAGCATGTTCTGCCATTCTTCCATGTTATCAATATTTTTACTATTAAAATGAATATTTTGCCATTTGTTATTTAAAATGTAAAAAAGGAACTTTTATTTTAAATATGGCTGAAGATGAGTTTTCATTTTCTCTTCCTCATAAGACTAATAAAGTGAAATTTTAGACTTTAATAATACTAAACAATAGGGCGGTCACAATAATGAAAAATAGATGGTAATATATAATTGAAGGAGATATAATGATTGATTCTATTACCAGATTAAAGGGATATATTTGTAGTCCAGAATAGGAGAATCTATTTATTTGATAGAGTTCCAGAGAAGCCTTACATTTTGATTGAAAAATTGCCAAACGTGAAGGAGAAAAGGATTCTGAAATTTGGAGTGAGAAAGTAGCAATTCTCTATTTCCATAGAATAGTTATATGCTTCCCCTCCATTCCTCATACTGCCCTTCCCATGATTGTCACTGGAAAACAAATAGCTAGGCAGGCTAAGCTAAACAAACAAACAAACAAACAAACAAGAATTAAAGTATTACTCTATGCAGTTTGCTGAGATTGGAATGCACACAATAAATTTCAGTCTGTTACTACATTTGAAACTTTGGAAGAGGCAGTCAGGGAAAACTCAAAGAATTCAGAGTGAAAAATCCTAGTGGGAGACTATGAAACATCTCTAGTATATCAGTTCTGAGTGTGGATGAGAGTTTTTGCAGTGCTTTCTTATGCCTTCATACTCAATTATTGTGATATCTTTATTTTCTGAGAAAGAAACTTGAGGTTCAGAAAAAACGTAAGCGATTGGCTAAAGGTCAGGTGATTGGTAAGTAGAGAATTCTGTGCTGAGATCCATACTTTATGCACTGTACCCTCACCTCCAGTTTACTCACTAACATGTATCCTCAAGCCAGTTACTTTACCTCTCTAAACTTCATTCCCTTACTTGCAAGGTAGGAGAAATTCTGTCACTTAATGGAGTTAGAAGCTAAAAATAATGTGTAAAATATTTAAAACAAAAAAATAATGTGTAAAATATTTAAAACAATAGCTGATATTTAGAAAGCTGTCCATATGTTAGACATTGTAGCTGACATCTGTGTGGTGCTCTTTATACCAAATATTGGATCAGGGCCAACTCCAGCTGAACATATTGTTTTCTTAAAGAATTATGTGCTATTGTTTGTCTGAGCTCTCCAAAGATGTTTTCCCCAAATTTGTCAAAATATATATCACAATAATTAGAATGTTAGTATTCATAATATTTGATACAATGTATGGTTTAGAAATATAAGTTTACACAGACTCAAAGGTATGTTACTACACCAGACCTACGAACTAAGCACCTAGAGTCCTCTCCCTTTTGCTGCTGATCCCTACTTCTCTCCTTTGGAGCCTCAATTTTACAATGAGATTTCTATGCTTTGTTTTGGTTTACTTTTATCTATTCCTTTGTCTAATACAATACTATTTTTAAGTTATAGTATCTTTGTCTGCAATTCTATGTGAGTGTGCTGTGTATGTGTGTCTACACACAAAAATACATATGTATATATCCAATTTGCTTAACTTCATCATTCATGTATGTGTATAATTTATGCACATATGTTTTGTGTGTATGTGTGTATGCAGACTAGATTTAAATAAACTGGATGGACAATCATACAAATAGAAAAAATATTCAGATATTAATGTATCCTGATCATTAAAGAAACAGCTGTTTTATGTACTTTTAATGACTTTTTCTTCTTGGAGACTATCGATTGAAATTTATTGCAAAGTTTGCAAAGATAGTGTACATATGTTGATGTAATAATGGAACTATTAGGAATGAAGATTTTTTTAATGTCTTATCTATTTCTATTATAAAATATACAAAACGAATTTTACTGTTTTAACATTCATAAGTATACAGTTCAGTAGTATAAAGAATACTTACTTAGTGGTGGAAATATTACCACCATTCAGCCCCTGAACTTTCCATCTTCCCAATCTGAAATTCTCTATTTCTTACTTCTTCCTACTTTTAGAAGTCACAATTCTGTCCCAATGAATTTGATTGCTCTAGGTATCCAGTATTAATGGAATCATACAGTATTTGACCTTTCCCCTCTGGCTTATTTTACTTAGTGTAATGTCTTCAAATTCCATCCCTATGATTGATTGTAACAGTATTTCATTCCTCTTAAGGCTGAATAGGACTCAATTGTATCTACACCTATGTTTTGTTTATCCATTTGTTTATCATCAGTGGGCATTTTCATTGTTTACACCTTTTCACTATTGTGAATAATGCTACAATATTAGTGTACAATTATCAACTTGAGTCTGTCTTCAGTTCTTTTGGCTATATACTCAGAGGAGGAATTTCTAGTTCATATGGTAATTCTGTTTTTTTTTTAGGGAAAAAACAGTATAGGAAAGTCTATACTGTTTTCCATAGTAGCTGTGATGATTTTCATTCCCACTAGTAGTTCACAGGGGTTCCAATTTCTTCATATCTTCATTAATACATGCTTTGTTTTTGTTTTAATAGTAGCCATTCCAATATGTAGAAATGATACCTCATTGTTTTTTTATTTGTATTTTCCTAAAATACATATTCAAATCTTTGTTCATTGTTAGAATGGGTTGATCTGTTGCTATTGAGCTGTAGGAGTTTATTCTGGATAACTCCTTACATATATGGTTTGCAAGTATGTTGTCCCATTCTGTGGGTTGCCTTTTCATTTTGTTGATCATTTTTGATTAAAAAGATTTAAATTTTTATGAAGTCCAATTGATCCTTTTTTATTGGTGCTCTCTGTGCTTTTGGTGTCAATGCCATGTGACCTATATCATTTATTATTGTAACATTATAGTAAGTTGACATCCAATAGTGCTTGATAATTTTTTGTATGTTGATATCTCTACATAGTTTTACTATCAGCTTGCCAATTTTCATAAAAATCTCCTGTGAGTTAGACTGAGTATTTTACAAATCTAAGTTAAATTTAAGAAGAGTTTGCCTCCTATTACAGTTATTAATTTATAAAACATATACATCCCTCCATTCATTTGAATATTTTTTAAAATCATTAAAGGCTTAATTCTATAATTAATGGTGGTCTTGCCTAATTTGTTATATTTATTCCTAGATATTTGATGTTTTAGATGCTACTTTAAATACAATCATTTAAAAAATGTTTTGTCTTCTAATTGCATATGTTTTATTTAGATAGAGCAGATATTTTATTATTGAATTTATGTCTAACAATCTTATTGAATTCATTCTATAATATTGTCCTCTTTGGTTTTTAATTCATTTACAAGCATCATAGTCATACAGATTCTGGTAGCAGATTCTGAAAACCTCACTAAAGAAGATAGTAATGCATTGAAAACAAACAGCAAATGGAATAGGACTTTGTGGCTAGATTTTTAAGTCTAGTATGTATTCTCCAAATACACTTCTGCTTTTTCATCTTTATATGGAATTTTAAAATAACAACAGACTTTCCATTTCAAATAACCTATTTATTTCGAACACTTTTATGAATATATGCTATATTTTTATGTAGTTTGTATATGATAACTAGCCACCAAATTACAGCACTGGGGAGTAACTCATTTGAGGTCATAAAACTTGACATATAGTCTCAGTGAAAAGTATTGAAGCTACTAGCTCTGTTGTGGGAAAGAAAGGCAGTGGCTCTTGCTGCTGGAATGGATATAATATCTGTACAAGAAGCCAGATTCAATGCAAGGCTTTGCTCTCTACTTATGCTCATATTCTAAACCCTATAGTTCTTCAGTTAGGAATGTCAGGCTTCATTTCATATACCAGAAGTAGATGTAAGAAAATCATGCTAAGGAAAAAACTTGTTCTTTCTTAAACTATAGAAAGGAACTTTTTAAACCAGACAAGAACAAATAATTTATGAATATGATAGATTCTAAGCAGGATCACCCACATCTTTAGTTCTTACCTTGACAGATAAGAGTAAAGCTAAAACACAGAAAAACTAAATATAAAGATTGAGATAGCAATATTTAACAATGTCTTTTCATCTTTTTGATTCTTAACTTGTAAAATCTCCCATTTTTGGGGGGCGCAGCATAGTATAGAATAGGGTGCGAGAGTAACAAGAACATCTTTACTTGGAATAATACAAGATTTAGGAGCAGTTTATCTCATTATAGTGGTCTTCTCAATATCATCTGTTCCACAGACTGCTGTGTAGACACAATGCAGAAGTTTAGATTAATGAGATTTAGATGTAGTTGCATGACTAGTCTTGTGACTCAGCCTGTCCATCTCTTTAACTCTACTGACCTCTCAGTCCTTGTAATCCCCCTTTTCAAATTTGTATGATTTTAAGAAACTCATAGAGATGTGCTCTACTAATTTAAATTTCCTTCTTTCATTTCTAAGACATAGCCAATAAAATAAAATAAGCATTATTCTGCAACAAATAAGAAGCAGCACATTTTTTTTGTCCCAAGAAAATAGTCTAGGCCAGGTAGTATTTTTTATGCAGCCTGTATTTTCCCCATAGTGAAATAAAGTTCTGCTTTTATCCTTAATGTCAAACATTCCTCATGAAATATTGTTTATTGTTGGGTCTCTTCCAATCTGTTCTAAAATCTCATAGCAAGCAGATTCTATGTAAACTAGGTCAGTCATATTTGTCTCCAATTACAGTTTTTTGATCCATTACTTTTAGTTTCAGATGATAAAGTAGCAGGGGGAATATTTTCCTACTCACTGAAAAGTAAAGAAGCACAGTTTGCTACTCATGCTTATTTTCTTTGGATATTAGAAAAAGTTAATTATCTGTCTTAAAAGGATGATAAGGAACAGGTTGTTTATTAGTGAACCACACTCAGCATCTACATGATGTTTGTTTTTAATTTTAGGGTGATATTTGTAAGACAGCTACTAAGTGCAGTTATAATTATTAAGCCAGTTAAAAATTTCTCTGTATTCAAATACACAGGACCACAATTTCGATACATAGTAAGATTAGAGACATGTTCTCTCCCGTAGGAATAATGTGAATGCTAAATTGGATTAGAAGGCATAGGTGTCTTTATTCTCTCACTCACTAGTCAAATCAAAATTCTAATCAACACTCATCAGTTGCCTGCTGTTTCCCATGTTATCGATGAGCTCTGTCTTATACAACCAAATGATTTTTGTATTTGATACTGCACATTGTCTCTCTATATTTATGCAGTATATGCCCTAAAACCTCATTAGAGCCTCCTACACTAATTCTGAATTGAAATCTACACTAAACCACACATGATATAGTTTACAAAGGCTATATTTGAGTCATTTGGAATACTATTAGCACTGTAAAAACAAAAGCACAGTTTAAATAATCAATGGGTTGGCTTTATGGATCTTACAATTAACAATTATTTAGTGAACAACAGTTGCTGCAGTATGCACATAGTACATACTATGAAGCAAACAGAAAGTTCATCTAACCTATCTAAGATGACTTCACAAGCAGCTTTTAACATCATGGACTTAAAACTTTTCTGATTCTAAACCACTTAAAATTAATTTACACATGTATGTACAACCAAGTACATATATGTGCATACTATTGAAATAAGAATGATTCCTGAATAAATATTCATATTCAGCAATATAATATGATCTAATATTTTCTACCCTGTATTAGTCCAAGCTCTCATTTCTTTTGAATCATGCTGGTTACAGCATTAAAAACATTTTAGAATGCACTGATGAATGTGCCTTTGATAAAATTAACTTGATTAATTTGAAATAGAAATATGTTCAAGTTCATAATAATGGACATATAAGCATAGTAGTTTTTCTCTCTGTATATTATTAAAAAATCAATAACCATTTCCTTGGAATATATGTAATGCTTCACAAATGATTGCAATAATCCTCATTCTTTCCTATGATAACTTGCTTGGACAAGCAAAATTTGTTCTTTATCCTTTAAATTCATAAAACACATGTTTGTTTCTTAACAGTTCTTACAAATTCCTTTCATTTTCTTCATAGAGATTAGACCATAACATATTGTTGGTGTTAACATGGTTCACTGATGAAATGAATGAATGGGTGAATTCTAAATTCTGCTTTGACATATTTTGTTGACTATGTCTGCCTATGAAGGATATGGGGTTGATGTAAAGGCAGATGGGCTTCTGAGTGTGAGCAAAGACCAGAGATAAAAAGGAACATCTGCCATGTATACATACAGCAAGTAAGGAAAACTCTAAGATAGAAACCAAAGCTGGAGACTGGTGGAAGGAGTCTGATGTAATCAAAGTCATATCATGGGAAAAAGAAAAATGAGGTGAAGGTGAGAAAAATTCATGGAACAAGGGAAGAAAGAGAAAATTAAAAATGGCTGTTATCCATTGCCAATGCTTGATTCTGATCTTCCCTCATTTTATTCCACAGTCCATCTAGAGGCATTTGGTAGTCAAACAGAGAAACTGTTATTCTTATATTGGTGTTATGAAGCTATTATCATCAAGTTCGGCAGAGTAATATCCTGTGACATAAAAAAATTTTGGGAAATACAGGTCTCATGTTTTTTTAGATGAGAATTGGACATATTTTCATCATATTAAAAATAGATCAACCCAACCCAAATAAGATCAGTTCCCTATTTGTTTCTTTTATATCACTTTATCAAAATTTATTTTTGTACAATTTCATAATTTTTAAGCCCCATGAGTTAAAAAATAGTTTTTATATATTTTCTGTAATATTCTCAGAATAAATATAATGCTTAACACATAGTAGTTCTGCACTATTAAGGAAAGAAATGAATGGATGCAATTGACATAAGAACACAAGGAACCTAGGAACCTAAATATGTTTGATTGGGTGCAAGTCTTTTATTTTAAGTTGAACTGGAAAGCAACATTGTTACACTGAGAATACACCACTGAAATTTCCTAAGTGATTAATGCAAACCAGAACACAGATTGTCTATTGTAGCATTCACTGAATGACTTAAGGGGCTGGCAGCAAATCCATTAGAAATTGGTTTATAGAGCATTATAATTCTGGCATAAAGAAGAGGAAAAATTACTTCAGAATGATTTTTTCTCGTAAAATACCTGGCAAAAGGAGTCATTTTTCCAATTAACAACTACACAGTAAAGTTTGAAATACTTTATACATTCAACCTGTGCTATACATGTCTATACTTGTTTCTATTCAAAATTCCTACTTCCAATAAAAACTTTGCATTGTTTCATATGAAAGCTTTTATTGAATGAATATTACTTGATGAAGTGACCTTGCTACTTCATATGGTAATTAATATTAGAAAACTGCAGATGAAAGAAAAAAACAATTCTTTGGAGTCAAGTATTTTAACTGAATCCCAGCTGTATGATTTCATGCAAGTTATTATCCTTTTTGAATTTTAGTCTCATGATAAATGGAGGTAATAAAGGATGTGGAAGACATAAAGCAATTTTTGAGCATCCTCATGAAAATTAACAAATAACATATATAAAATCCTGAGCATAAGCTGTAAAACCAGTCTATGGGAGCAGTCATAAAAAATCTACATCTTAATTCAATTAATTTTTAGATAGAAAGGAATAAGCAATAGGGATGAGGGAAAAGGAAATTATTTTTGAGTCCTTCTAGTAACAGGCATGTTGTTGATGTTATTTCATTTATCCTATCTATTAAAAATTCCTGCTTTGAATTTAGAACTTCATTTACAATATTGTTTCTTTCATTTTCAAGTTGGCTTCTTGTTTAGACTCCTCCTTCATAGCAAATCACCTAAAATAGATTTATTTTATAATATTTTAAAATTCACTGTTTATTAAAACTTGTTAGTATGTTAATGTTCTACTTAGGTTTGTGTGTTTTTTGGTCTGCTCTCTCTATTTTATAATGTTTAAAGACATTCATTTTCATGACAGCTTCTTTCTGAGCTAATCTCAAGTGAGTTTGGGGCGCAAGGAATAGCTCTCTATTTGCATTTGTGTTTATTTTTGTGCCATGAATATTTTTATCTTAGTTTTTTCTTTTTGCATATCTGATACCATGAAATTGATATTAATTTTCCCAAGGTATGACTCTTTCTTTTCCCCTCAGGGGAAGCCCTTTTTTATAAATATAGTTTCCAAGCATCTACAAAAGCCTTCTCCTACTGGGTGATACTTTTTTTTATACTCTGAGAGTATAAACAAGTCCAAAGTCTTAGCTCCCAAACTTGCTCTGACACTCTATAACCACTTTGGTCAAACCATTTTCCATTATAGCCACCATCCCAACACGCATACTTGAATAAGGTATAGAGGATTTTTATTCATTCAACAAATTACTTATGGATCACCTGCTGTCCTAAATTCTGTTTTCCTCAATGCAGACCCATCTATCTACCTACTCACAGATTAAAGAGCTTCCACATAAGTAACAAAAAAAAATTAACTGAAAAACCTAGAAATCCCTAGAAATCCTTTTAGCTTTATCCTTTTAGCTTTATCTTGTGATTGTCAAGAACTGTATCATGAACTAACCCAAATTACCTGTCATTAAAATTTTAATTATTCAAAATATGATGGTAATTTTTAACAAAAAATTCGAAAAATAATATTGAACAATATTTTTGAGACCCATCTTGTCTTTTACAAATGTATTCCCTTTTTTTCTAACCATCATATTACAAACTAAATTTTGGACTATATAGTCTTAACCCTAATAATTAATCATGGATTTAGATGCAATCTTTGAGATTGTACAACAAAATATATTAGGGAACCTTTAATGTAAAAACAGTTTTCCCAGATAGAAAAGTAATTTTAATGTATAGTATTTAAATTAGTAAAGAAAACACTGTTTAGAGAACACAAATATTAAAAGACATAGACCAACAACCTGGAAATATGACTTTTAGCTATTACTCTTAATTTCTGAATATAAAAAATAGAGGTATTTTGGAAGGCAGCTATACTAACCACTACACCACAAACATGCACAGGTTGGTATGAGTATATATATATGTATGTATATTTGTTTACTTTTAGTTATATATTGCAATGATGAATTCTTCATTCCTGTAAAAAAAGTCTATTATAATTAAAGTCTTTAAGAAACTTAGCACATGTCTTTATTTCCTGTAACTTTACAGACATTAGGGTACTTAGCACACACACACACTCTCTCTCTATGTATATATATATGTATATGCACATATATATGTATATACATTTTATGTGCTAATGATCATGTTTAAATTATAGATGATAAACAACTTGGGAGAGTGTTTAATTAAAAGGGCAACATAATATACAAGCTAAAAAATATATGTTAGAAACATTCATAGAACTTTGACTTTAACTATTATAGGTTGAATTGAGCAAATAGAAGCCTAGTCTGCAGAGTGAATGGGGAAAATAAAAACCAACAATTCCTTCCATATTCAGATCCTCATTTGTATTGAAAATTTTCAGAGCTTTGATATCAAAATTAATGTCTTTCCATTGAAATAATGACAATAATATGCAGTTGAAATACTGTTATGAATAGATAATTACTAATATTAACAAGCTGTCAGAACTGATGTGAATATAATTTGTATAGTCATTTCAGTGAGTACTTGGCAGTACTTAGTGAAACTAAGAGTGTGTATTCCCCAGAACCCTGCAGTTCCACTCGTAGGCATTCATACTTCAGAGAAACTTTTGCATAGGAACACAAAGAAATATAAAGAACATTTATCACCAAGATTGGAAACAAGCTGACAGTGATTTTAGAGAAAAGGATAGGTAAAATATAATAAATACCTAAGATGCAACAGTATGAAGAAATAAGAAAAAAATAGATCTATTCATAGCTATTTGGATGAACCCTCAAAACATTACATATGAAAAAGTAAGAAAAAGAATGAGATATAAGTAAACATGAAAAGTAAAACAACATGCAAATTAATGGAATATCTTACTTATAAACATGCATGCTAATAAGCACGAGAAACTGATACACTGAAGGGTAAAAACATGAGTTAAGATAGAAACAGGATTTAAAACAGGAGAAAAGAAAATATAATAAAGAAAATGTAATAAAGATATAGTCTATTAAGTATATAATAGACGCATTAATAGTAATGAAGTGAGATAAATTAGGCAATTCTATACAGTATATTAATCTGCTGTTAAAATATTAAAAAGTACCTGGTTAAAATGGGAGAGAAGTGAGGAAAAATTCAATATATATAAATTATCAAATATAAAGGATTGCATGTTCATTTCTAAGAAGAATACTATGTAAATTATTAAAATAAATGCTCATGTATTTGTGTACTTATTTTTTAGTGTTATTTCATATTTTACACAATATATTTATACTACTCCTATAGTTATAGACACAATGAAGGGTTTATTTACCTGAACCATGCTTCTTAAGGAACAATGGCATCTTAACTAATGACCAAATTGACTGAAGTCAAATAAATATTAAATTCACCACAAAGAGAACAAACCCAAGATTTTCTTAAACATTGAGAAGTATTCCTTTTATCAGAAAAATACTCCAGTGAAATCTATATACCTAATGGTGTATCTTCAGTAAAAGCCTGCAGATGTACTACTCTGTGATAAGCACCTTTTCCTCTTGAAAACACCAAAATAAAAATGACTGGAGCTACTTTCAGCATGAATGCTCTTCCATGTTCAAAGTCTTCTTTATAATCAACCATCTTCTGGTTCTTACCTCTTTAGCTCTTGATGATTTTTGGTAAAAAGAGTTTTTTTTTTTTTTCTCCTGGGATAGGAAACTTTTAATTGATTAGGATGCTTCATTTAAATTTCTAGCATTTGAAACAAAGGCTAATAAGTGACTTTAGAACACATATTTCGAATGAAGTTTCAAAGTCAGAAAATCTCAGATCATTGTCCCCCTGAAACTGAAGTAGAGACGTAAAAGTCAACAAAAGCAAAGACAGAAAGCATGAGTTGGCAGCTTCTAGGGTGCTTCAGAAATGCCATGTACTTTTCACTTTAATTTTGAGGCAAAATAACTTATATACTGTCATTATGTATTAAAAAAAAACAAGGAAAAAACAAAATAGAGGAAACAAGGTGACTGATCTATTACTATTTTGGTCATGCTAGAATTGGAAACAGAAGAATTAACTTATTCTTCAGCTTTTGCCAATCATTTAGAAGAACCACTGTGTGTGTGTGTGTGTGTGTGTGTGTGTGTGCACGTGTATTGCATTACTGTAGTAACCATAACTCTCCTGCCACCATATCATCCATGAATCTTCCCCAATTTCCATATTCCCTTGTCATCATCCCTCCTCTATTCCCCCCCCCACCTTGCTCCCCTTCTTTGCTGTGTGCTTCATTTCTGTAGTCAGATTATTAGTATTAAGTTGTATATTAATTTTAAAGGTTAATGAGCTGAGATATTGGTTACAGAAAATAGTTGTGTCTAATTTACATTAAAGAAGGGGTGTAACTTTAAAAACATCCCTCACTAGGCTATATCACTTCTGACAAAACAATTACTCCCTTCTGTGCAACCCACCCCAGCTCTTCCTTTCACTAAGTCAAACTGCCTGAAAGCAGCCACCCATAGACCATTGACCAGTACATAAATAAACTCATTATCCACTTCTCTCCAGGATAATAGGAACTTATTCCATTGTGTCTATCAGTCTTGTTTGCCTGATTGTGGAAAATACAAGATTTGAACATTCATCCTTCATTGTGTGGATTCTAAACTCTACGTAACTTTGGTTTGCCCTTCCAATCTTGACACTCCAAATTCTGACTCCACATTGCAGCAACTGTTGTTAATAAAGCTTTTTGTGTCTTCAACCTACTCTTTTTATGCTCAGTTCACCTTTTTGCTCTAAGCCAAATGAGGCTCTCCGTTGCAGTAACCTCCGATGGTGGCAGTATTTCTCTCTCATCCCATTTGCCACTGGACACAGTGATTAAATGGATATCCTCCCTGCTCTTCTCTGCTCCATTCAGAAAAGTTCCTTCCTACTTACTTCCCTTAAATACCAGCTCCACTAGAAGCATATATTAGATAATCCTGCACTAACCTTCCTGGTTCTGTCAACTGTTTTTGATAAGTGCTCCTCCTCCTTTTATTGAAGATTTTAGTGCCCGTTGTTAACCCTCTGTCATCGCAATTGATTTCAAAATCCACAAAATGATCCCTTCTGTATCCTGGGTCTTCACACATCTAATTATATTCTAATCCATATCAGCTACCTAGTGATATGATTAGACAAAAGATATTGTCATTTGTGATAGCTGCATTCTTTTTATAATCGCAGTTTCAAGCATTTCACAGAATATTCATTTTTATAGTTCATTTCTCCAATCCCTTTAAAGTTGCACTTTAATCCTTCGCATGACTGATGTCCTTAGTTTTTTTTTTTTTTTTTTTCTTGTCTGGCTTTGCTTCAATAGACCAATCACAGTCATCAATCTCAGTTTTGTTTCCCTTCTCTTCTTTCAGTCATATCAGTTTGGCAAGAACTCAACATTGATTATATTTAACTTCTGGTCTACGCAGTATCTGTGATATGACTAGAGAAAACCAAATATCTGTTTTGAATAAAACTACTTTAAATTCATGACCACAGTCTCAGATAAGCCATCATGGTTGTCTAGAAATCCACTCATATTTCTTGAGTTAATTTGCTTTCTCATTTTTCTGAGACAACTCTTTCCTATTTCCTTATTCTTTAAACTAGCCCCCTTCCATTCTGAGCCAGTGGTTTTACTTCATATTTTGCTATTAAAAGATATATATATCCTTACTGTGACCACAAAATCTAACGCTGATACTACTTAACCTCAGTTAGACCTGTATACTGTATGCCAGTTAGATGGTTGATATCCATGATCCTATTTAAGATCCATCTCTCTACTTTTGTAGTCATTACCACTTCTTCTGAATGCTCTGTAATTGTTTCTCTTTCCTTATGAAGAATTGATCTCTGTACCTCCCTTCCTACTTTATCAGAGGCCTCAAAGCCGCATGTTAAAAAAAAAAAGATCCTGATACATTTGTTTAAATATTGCCCCATTTTCTGTTTAGAAAAAACATCAAAAAATTATTGGTATTGAAAGCTTTTCTCTTATTTCTCTCTTGAACCAATTACTGTCAGGATTCATTCCCACTAAAACACTAAATTATCTCATGTTATTGTTACCAATAAACTCACTTAGTCTTTATTTGATCTCATAATAACAACAGACCACCTCTGATTATGCAAATTGAATACTTCCTTCATTTAACTTCCAGGATAATATTCTAATTTTTCCCTCCTTGATTATACTCTTGTTTCTTTTCAGTCTAATTCAGTAAATTCTCATTTTTGTAACCTCTCAATAGCACAGATCCCCAAGGATCAGTTACCAGATTTTTCTCTTTTCAATATGCTCATTCAATATAATTGTTTTAGAAATGATCATACCTTTGATATTGCCCCCCCAAAATTAGCTCATTCAGTCTCTACACTTAAATTTAAAATAAACACCTCAAATTTAGTCTACCAAACACTGTCATCTTTTCCTTAGTTCTACTTTTCTCAGAATTTTCCCCATATCAGTAAAAGGAAATCCATTCACCTACTAGTTCAAGGTGAAAAATCTTAGAGTCATCTTTGATTTCTCTCTTTTTAAAAAAAATTAAAATAATTTATATATATATATATATATTTCACATCTTTGTATTCCCCGGGGACATCTTTGTATTGCCTACCACCCCTCCCTGACCATTCCCACTCATTGAATTCTCTCTTTCTCTCATAATCTTCCTCTTCCTTCATAACTCCAGTCCAGTTTAGTGACAAAATGTGTCTATTCTCTCTTTGAAATATAACTAGAATCTAATTTACTTTTCACACCTCCCTTGATACCAAGATACCATCTTAGTTGAACTATATTAATAACTTTTTGTCTGGTCTCTATCCTTTCACATTTTTTCCACTATCCTCTAATTACTCTAAAGTAGCCAGAGTAGTTTCTTTAAAAATGCAAGTCCAATCAAGTGAATACTCTGCTTAAAATATGCTAGAATTTTCCTATCCTACTCAGAATAAAATGCAATTCCTTAATTTAACATGTGGGCCATATGTGACTTTTTAATCCAGACTTTAAGTCCTCTTCTTCCCTTATTCCTAATACTCCTGAGTTCACTGTACAGTCATCCTGCCTTTGTTCTCTCTGTTCACCCAAGTCTTGCACTTGACCCAGGCCTATGAATGTGGCAGGAATGCTTCTCGGACCCAAGGTGCTCTCCCTTTAGCTATGTGACTTGATATCTTGTTTTATTTTCATTTTTTTTGGTTACGCTTGTTATGGCCACCTTATCTGAAATACAACTTCAATTTCCCCCCTTATCTCTTTATCCTGCTTCAATTTTACTTCATAATGTTCAATTCATTGATTTTTATTTTATACATATCTTCTAAATACAAGCAATATATGGGCATGACTCTGGTCTGTTCATTCTCTGTTATCCCTTATGATCTAGAAAAGGAATTTCATGCAGGAGGAACCCTCTAAATATTTATTGCATGAACAAGTGAATAAATCTAGGAATATCATTTGGAAGTACATAAAATAAAAACAGTACTGGTTGTTAAAACAAACAAACTCTATAGCTGCTTCTTATAGTGGCAATAAATAACAACTAAATTGAAGTCTCATTTGCTTTTTATTCCAGTAAACTGTCTTTAAAATGAAGTCAAATCATGGTCTCAAGCTTTCAGGAATGGAAAATGAGGCATTGAGAAGCTGAACAAGGGAGAGAAAGTTAAAAAAATTTTGAAAAAGGTTATTTAAAACATATTTTACTAATATGCAGTTGAAAGAAATTTTGTTCTATGAAATCTTTAGGATAGGTGAAGAGATCAAAGTTATTGTACAGGGGAGTATATATTAAAGATATCTATGTTTTTTAGATTTTTAACGTGTACAGTTCATGAATGAAATTATTGATTATAAAAAGATTGTTTAAGAATCTTAGTTCTATAATATACAATATTGTACACTTCTGGCTAAATCTCACACCTTCATTCTGAGCCATCTTTCTTGCTGTAGTTCAGTAAAATTTCCCTAGTTGTGACATAAAGAATATCTTTAGTCAAAACTACTCCATCCTATTCATGACTCAAATCAAGTCCCTACACTTTCATACTGCCAACTTCAATCCACTGATGTTAACACCTTTATTCATTTCCTCCTCCCCGTATTTCTTCACATTCATTCTGATCTTTTTCAAATATTAGAGCTCAGTAGCATATCAATGTTCATATACCATTTCCCCTAATTTCTCCCCTTTTCTAGGCTTCCTTCCTTCCTTCCTTCCTTCCTTCCTTCCTTCCTTCCTTCCTTCCTTCCTTCCTTCCTTCCTTCCTTCCTTCTTTCCTTCCTTCCTTCCATTCCTTCCTTTCCATCAACATTTGGAAAAGGTAACTCTACATCTACTCATTGCCTAGACTTGAGAAGGTAAACTAAACAAGAACTGTGTATCCTCACTTTAAGTTCATGTTCACCAGCTACAAGTGGGCTTTTGGAAATGCTTGTGCTGATTATCTTGATTGTATTAATTTCTACTCTTCCTTCAGCTTGCATTTACTGTTCCTTTTTTATATCCTTGTTTTGACATTTAGTTATTGACTTTTAGCATTTATTCATTTTTAGCATATGCTTTTAGTGCATGATAAAACTTATATTCTTACCATTTTTCTATAGACAAAGTTTTGTTAAGAACTTCAGAATATTTCACCACATAATCCATAGTAACCCAATATAAACATAGTCACTATATAACCCAATAATTGAATAAATACATATTAAGCAGTTCAGTCAACATTGTAAGTTGGATATATTTCATTATATATCCCACACTCTTATGACTACAAAGCTGCAAGGCATATAGGAGGCACAAGAAGTATCTTTTTGCCTTCTAATCAAAGAATAAAATAGTGTGTAATTATTATTTGCTTATAGTTTGTGAATGAATCCTCTCTAATGTTAAATAATGACCAAAAATGTAGTAACAGTTTGGGAAACTATATTCTACTCTGTTAATGTTAGAATTGTGTTTTACTGAATATCCATGTCAATAAGTATGTGACACACTAAAAGGAAAGGTGTTTTTCTGGAATACTTTGAATGATATACCTTGAAATTCTGTTGGTGACTGTATTTTCATCATAAGAAGATCAATATAACCATCAAGACTTTGACACACACACACAAAATGCTTCAGTGATAAAGCCAATAATGTTAAATAAAATAACTTGGAATGGGAAACAGAGAGGGAGCCAGTTAGGTAAAGATGTTGCTTTATTTGGAAGACTTTCATGCATTATTCTAGGTGCTAGAGATATGGTGCCTTCTACCTTCCCTTTAAAGTAAAGGGATTAGACAAAAAAAACTTGTAAATACAGTTGTCTGGATGACTAACTTATTTTTGAAATAATGCTGGTGAAAAGGAGGATTAAATTATAGAGGTGTCTGCATATGTAAAACTAAGGAAAACAATATAGATGAGGTTGAAAAATAAAGTAATTATTCAGTGCCTATATAGAATTGAACAAATATCGAAATCTAATTATGTGGAATCCCTACTATAATAATCTTCCTATGGAAGAGAATTTTGTATCAAATGATCTTATCTTGGATTCTGCATATATCTTGTTGTCCAAGTTCCTTTGACTGTCAATTTAGGCTCTGTCTTATTTATTATCTATGTAGCCTAAAGGTGGTGTTCAGTTTCTTTATGGAATATATGGATGAGAGATGGTAGATGTTAATGCTCCTCTGGTAGTGACACTAAATGTATAAATACTTTGTGAAATACCTCTCTATGAACATCAGAATGTATTGTAGCATTTGAGATTTTGTTTTCTTTACAACTTTATAGTAGTGAAGTTAGTCAGAAAAGGCTAAATAGTTCCTATAATCTGAGTTAGAACAGGCTAAATAGTTCCTATTATCTGAGTTAGAACAGAGGTAGGATGTAAAAATGACTAGTGCATATAATATTATACCACACACAGGTAATTGCAAGCTTGGCTATAGAGATGAGAAGGAAAAGAACAGCTCTTGGTAAAACTGGGAAGTCAGCAGAGTCTGTTATCACCACCCTCACATACGACTTTATTCTTTGATGACTCAAAAAATTACCAATACCATCCAAATATTTGTTCACTTAATATTTCCAACTTATAAGAAAAATATACCTGACAATTTTATAACCCTGTTGTGGCAAGAAACACACCAGTCTTCCACGACTTGATGAATTAAACTATTATAATAAACAACTAACTCTCTTTACTTATTTTCTACACAACAGAAATCCTTTATTTATACTTCAGAATTATCCATGCCACTTTTTTACAGGAGAAAATACACTCATTAGGCTGATGCAAATGTATTTCCTACTAGGTAGTAAAATAACATTCCAAATACATACTCTACTGTGAGTTCATCTCAGATTTCCTTGTCACTAAGATAAAAATTCCTGATGATGTTTTAAAGGATACTACAGGTACCGATGTCAAATTAAACCAGTGATTTTGGCAAAGAGGAAGGTACTCACCACTGATTTTAGAAGCTGGTGAGAAGGGCTGAATATGAGCAATAAAAAGGAAATGAAATAATTTTATCCAGTCACTTTCTTGACTACTATGTAATATTCATTTTAAAGATTCAAGGGGGAAGTTATAACTAAGAACTGATAACCTTTACATTTCCATGAATTAAGAAGATGTATACATAACAATGGAAAACTATTAATATGCATAAAAACCATGAGATTCTACCATTCCAATAATGTGGATGAACCTAGAGGGAATTATACTTAGTTAAATTAATCAGATTTCGAAAGACCAAATACCATATGATTTGATTCATGTATGGTATAGAGAGAAAACAGACTAATTAAATAAAACAAAAGTAAACTTTTAAACCGTAAAATCAATTAGTGGGAGGAGCCAGTGGGACAGCTATATTGGATAAAAGGGTTAATGTTATGGTAAGGTATTGAACTTTCAGAGGTGAATTTAAGGTAGTATATATATGTTTATTCTCAATGATGTACACCTGAAACATATTGTGGTATGTAAATTTTAAAAAGTTAAAGAAAAGATGCAAAGATACAAATTACATTAAGGTATCACACAAATTAGTATCTAAGATGGTATTTTTAACCTATACACAGGTATTAACTGATTTAGATAAAGTAGGATCATCGCAGCATTTTAATTAAATATTTGGACATGGATTAATTCAAGTTTATTCAGTTTGGGACTCACTTTAATTGGTAGGTTCATATCTTTTACAAAATTGTTAAGTATTTTACCAAATATTTTCCCTATATTGTATTTTTTTCCATGTTAGAGTGCAATAATTTAGATATTGGGATATTTGTTGTTTTGTAGCTTCATACTTAATTTTTTTTCTAAGTTCTGAAATAGCAGTTTTTATTGATCTACCTTCTAGTTCTCATTTCCACTATCATCTCAATTTTATTATTGAGTATGAACTTAAAAATTTGGTAATTTTCTTTCAGTTCTCAAATTTGCATTTGATTATCCTAAATATTTTCTCTTTGCTTATATTTTCTATCTTTCCATTTGTTTCAAGAGCATTCACTCTAAATTACTGAAGCATGCACATAACATTTTCTTTTTCTTTTTATTAAGGTAGCATTGCTTTACAACACACTATATAACACATACTCCATCAGATATGTTACCACATCTACCATCCAGGCACCCACAGTCTTCTGGAGTAGCCCACTGGTGCCTTCCATACTTTGCTATCCACATACTGCTCTGATGGCTTCAGTTTCACAATCTGATTTCTAAGATTTATTATTGGTCTCACACTCTGCTTTTTTTGCTATGTTCCAGCTATATGTGGAACCATCTGGTATTTGTCCTTTTCCTTCTGACTTATTTCACTTAGCATTATCCCCTCCAGTTCTATCCATGTTTTTGCAAACCTCAGACATTCCTCCTTTTTAAAAAACTGCTTAGTAGTATTCTGTTTTGTGTGTATGCCACATTTTCTTAATCTATTCCTCTGTCCTCATGCAATAAGCCCATAATCTGGCTATTATTATTATTAGTGTTGCAATGGAGCTTGGTCATGCATATATCCCTTTGAACAAGTGTTTTACATTCTTTGGGTAGATACCTAGGAGTGAAAATGCTGGATGATATAGTAAATCCATTTTTAATATTTTGTGAAAGCTCCATAAAGTTTTTCACAAGACCAGATTTCATTCCTATCATTAGTAGTCTTACTTTTTCTTCACTTCTTCATCAACATTTGTTTCTGCTCTTTTTCATGGGCCATGCTCATACATGTGAGTTGGTATTTAGTGTAGTTTTGATTATTTGCATTTTCTGATAAGTGATGCTGAACATTTTCATGTGCCTTTTGGCTTTGTAAGATGAGTTCATCTATGCCTTCCTGGCATTGATATCATGTTTCTTTGTTTCCCATGTTAATTTAGATAGTCTCCTGAACACTTTAAATTTTAAGAAAAACTAAATTATTATTTAGATGCTATGGAGAAGTTAAATTTAATTTTAAATTATTTTTTCCAGTAGTCATTAAAATTGGTTTTACCAGTATTCAGTGAGATATGATTTTTTCCCTTTAAATTCATTTTTTAACTTTAATTTGAGATACTAGTTTACAAGAGTATATGATCCAGAGATCCAGGATTACTCCCGTTCAGATGGGTGACACCACACTAGACTTACCACAGTCTTCCAGTAACCTTTTCAAAATGTTTGCAATTTCAACCTAGTCTGTCTCAGGGGTGTATCACTCAGTGGTTACCCTGGAATCTGGGTTGTGATCTATACATTGTTCATTTTTCAATTACTATGGAATAAGTTCAAGGTCAAACCATAAATGCAGTTTGGTGGTAAGGCTAGCAATTCATAAATAACCTTATGGAGTGAATTTCTTGAATCCTTTTTTTTCTTTCATCTCATCAGTACTGTGTGGTTCTCTATATCTCCTGTTTTCTGTACTTTAGCAGGAAAGCTAAGAATAATTTTTACCTTGGTCTACCACACATTTTCCAATATTGTTCTCATATCTGGTGCCATAAGTAAAAAGATACATAGAGGAAGAAAGCAATTGAATTTGTCCCATCTATTGGGACTACCACAATTTTTCTTATAAATATCATGCTTACTTAGAATTCAGCCTTCTGTTTTTGATAATATTAATGTAATCATTATCAAAATATTGCTTTAGGACTGAAAGGAAAGAAATGCAAAAAAAGAACAGGAAAGATAAATGGAGAGACTTTAATCCACGTTTTCTTGTCTTTCATTGAGACAGAACTTGAGAAAGTTTAGAACTATCTTTTTTGAGTTGCATTGATATCATGCATACTGAAGAAGGATATAAATACTAACCAATAGTTTGGTTCTTTAAAGTCTTCTTCTGATCTACCAACTATTATTTACATTTATATCCTTTAAATAGCTATTCCATATTCTGTCTACTGTTGATAGTCAGTATGCAATATGTTTACTCCTTATATAAAAAAATTCTTAAGAAAAAATTTTAAATGTTTTAAGTGTTTTGATGCTGTTACAATCCAAATGTTATAAACTTTCAAAATATCTTTTGAAGTAATTGATGGAAAAAGGTATAAAAGATTTCATTTTGGTATTGACTAGTTTTCTCTGCTGCTCTTAATTCTTTCATGCTGTTATATCTGCAAAAGCAAATCACTTATTTGAGGGTCAATCATGCCAATACTTTGTTTTTCTTTAGATATAGATCCTCTTACTGAAAATCCCAAAAGTATCTGCATTTCTTTTTCATTTAAAATTATTCCTATTGCTATGCATTAGAGATGGTTACAGAAACTTTGCAGTGAATTTCAATTGAAAAGCATCCAAGTTTATGTTCAGTTTGCTATTATAACCATTTTTGGTATGATAATTACCACCTTAGATGGCATAATGCATGATGTATTTGTGCAATTTTTTGACAGTATAGGCCAATATATCAATTATTCAAGCTCACATAGAATGCCTTTTAATTGCAATACACTATGATAAGGAAATTTTAAAAAATGGCAAATGTTTTTTGTAGTAATATTTGATGTTGGCAAACTCCCTCAAATTTCATTTGTTTTTGAAAGATCTTCACTATATATTATGGAAAGTCTTACAGGATATGGTGTACTTTGGCAATGTATCAATAAGTATTTTGAGTGTCATTACATTCTCTCTGCCTTTAGGGTTTCCTCTTTGATGTCCAATGCCAGCCTGATGGGATTTCCTGTATAAATACCTGCTTCTTATCCCTAGGAACTTTGTCATAAATTAATGGTAGTTTTGTGATTAAGTTTTATGTTGTATGTCTCATTATATTTAAGTAACTGGGTATAAAAAACAGATCTATTATGTGATCTAATAATTCCATTCCTAAGTATCTAGACAGAGAACACAAAAACACAAATTGAAGGGACATATGTACTCCTATGTTTATTGCAGCCTTGCTTATAATAGCCAAGTTAATGAAACAATCTTAGTACCCAGGAAGAGAGAAGTGGATTAGAAAAATGGGCAGATATGCACAATGAAATGCTATTCAGCTATAAAGAAAGATGAAGTTTTGTGATTGGCAACAACATACATGGAACTAGAGAAGATAATAATACGTGAAATAAATTAGAAAGAGAAAGGTAAACACTGGATTATTTCACTTATATGTGAATATAGAGAAGCAAAACAAAGTATCAAACCAAACCAAAAACAAATTCCAGAAAAGTGTAGAGTGAGGGTTAGAAGATGTGAAAAGTAAAAACAAGGAAGGGAGGGAACACAATAGTGTATGGTAGATGGTTAAGGGTACCTGGTGGTAAGTGTGTTGTGGTCATGTGCATCTCAGAAGGTTGATGGATGCTTTCGCATCAGATACAGTTTTGTAAATCAATATGATCTCAATTTTAAAAAGAAGTACCAGCCAGGCATGGTGGCACGCGCCTGTAAACACAACTTCTTGGAAGGCAAAGGTAAAAAATGGTTTTAAGTCCATGGGGTTTGAGACTACCCTGAGCAACATAGTAAGACCTAGTCTCAAAAAATATAGCCAGGCATGGTGGTGCACACCTGTAATCCCAGTTACCTGGGAGACTGAGGCTAGGGATCACTTGAGTTCATGGGTTCAGGACTACCCTGGGCAACATAGTAAGACATAGCCTCTAAAAAACAAGTAAACAAACAAACAAAAAACCCACCAAACCACAGCTCTAACATCCAAGAACTCTCATAGTGGGAAAACCAGACATGTCAACAACTCATCATGATAGAGCAGAGCAAAGTAATAAGAAAGGCATATGCATAGAAACTTTAATGAGGACATATAATATCTGGGTAAAGGTTAAAAATATTTTTACTAAATATAATTAAAATACTATATAGAAATTTTACTGACAAAGTCATGGTTATTTTTATGGAATGAATATCAAATGGGAATCAAGAAAAATAGACTTCTTTTTCTGGATCTGCTGTTATCTATAACTCAGATATTTTGATATTACAGTCTTGATTTTACTTTTCATATCTGAAAAACAAGACACATGACACTTATGGCTACAGTTAACACTATTTTATATATAGATGTTCTCAAAAATTGATACATAACTATAATTTGGCATGTTCACTTCAGGTATTTTATATGAGAAAAACATTACAGCCAAAGTTAGATCACCCAATGCCTTCTCAACCTTATCCATGTTATCCATATAATATTTACTATTTAAGATTGGGTTGGTGAATGGTGAACCCCAGAGATTACAAAGATGTGAAATTTATATATGAATAAATTAATACAAAATTTTAAAAATGATTGGATTATATATCTGGTCCTGTTAGTCGTGCTTTCACTGCATTTTTATATGCCCACATTATTATGTCATATATTTTTATATTTCACGTAGTATGTTTTCATTGTAGTAGAAGTAGCCTTCAGCATCTTGCTCTTTAAAGGAAAGAAACATCTTTTCACTTAAATGCATTAAATACTATTGTATGGAAATATAATTTACTTTTTCTATGAATTATAATACATTATGAGAATATACGATATACATTTTGCCATCCTTAGATTAGTTCCCCCTAATATTATTATAAATAATGCACATATAACCTTTGTTCTGTCACCCTTATGAGGACTTCCCTGACATATCCCTAGATCTGAAATTAATTAATCTTGAAGTTTAATGGATATTGATAAACTGCTTTCCAAAGTGATTTTACTGTCAAAATTTGAGAATTCTGATTTCTACATATAATCTGAAACTTACGATCTGACTTTCATAATTTTATGAATGTGAAGTATTATTTTATCTGCTTAGAGGCTCCATGTAAACATCTTTCATATTGTTAGTTATGTCCACTACTATTCTAGTAATTATTTATGTTTTAGGCTTTTTGTTCTTTATGCAGATCATAATGTTTTGTCATAATGCTTTTTATATTACCAAATCTCTTGTCTAAAATTATTTATATGATTCTTAATTATTTCATTTTCATAATCCATTTAAATAGAGCATTACACCATTAAATATCTGAAGTTAAATATATCTTACAGTCCTGTAAAAATCCTTACAGTATATACTCCTACACATCAGACATAGCTAGACTTGCATTACTAACATTTTATTTGGTCAACTTTTGAATCACTATTAGTGGAAAGTTGTCTTTTTAAGTTGGCATTTTCTTTTTTTATTGATTGACCATCGATCAAATTTAGATTGGTATGTAATATTTAAGAGTATACTTTTATACCACAATAGAAATATAATTATTCTCATTAAAAAAAGTTGGGAATTTTTTTTCAGAAAAGTTTTGATGTTAATGTATATTTTTTACATTGATATTTAATAACTTGGTAATACAGTTTAATAATAGTACTAATTGCCTAAAAAACAGATTGTAGATATTGTAATTAACCTCTTTGGACCTTAGTTTCTTCATTAATGATAATGCTAACCTGAAACTTTAATATTTCCTATGAAGACAAAAATATAGAAATGAAGTCATATTTGTGTTAATCAAAATTTCAAAATGTACAATGGAAACAGTTGAGAAATTTGACTGAATGGCTATGAAATAGTAACATTAAAGTATAGGCGTCTGAACATAAGCAATTAGAAATGATCCAGAAATTGACAAATGATAGAAATCCTGTTGTTTAATCACCATTCAACTAGTCTTTTACCTCTGGAGTCTTTTATGAGGGGATTATGGGTAAGGGTGTGTGTTTAAATGCAGGCACAAGTTTGTGTGCACAGAGTCCATCTGACTATGATTCTGACTGACTTGAGATAAAGCATTTTTCATTCCGGTCATAGGTCTCTGTATACCATACTAGCTAGAGGCAAAAAATTGAAGGATGTTGATTGAGTTTGATGTAAGGTCAAATAGCTTTCATTTGTTAGCATTTTGATGCAGTAACCACTGTGTAGTTTTGATTGGGAAACAAAATGTCTCTGGGAGACATAACTATTCTTAAAAGCAAAACAAACAAACAAACAAACAAAACCTGTTTGTGGCTCCCCTTGACACAGCAGTACCATGCTGCCCTCTCTTTAATTAGTGTGTGCTCAGAAGTACAAACTTAAAGAAATATATTTCCTGAATAAAAACTGACAGATACTGAACATAGTGTGTTCAAAAGATTATCAGAAACGCATAGGTATTCATTGTCAATCAGAGAATTAGTCATTTTCTGCCACTGACAATGTGGCAAGTTTTCTCTCCCTGATGATTAAATGGACATGTAAGTGAAAGTATACAAATCAGAGAACTTTTCTTTTAAAAATTATTATGAATGTTAAATCACTTTATTGTAAAATAAAGGAATTTAACTAGAGTGTTAAAGTTAACTTGTGAAAAACTGTGAAAGATAAACAGAATCTTTAGTGCCTGAAAGAAATGTAAGTATATATATTTTGTCTTGTGCTGTGATTGTCATTCAGAGTAAGACACATTTTACACTATCAATTAAACTGGGAAAGTGGGCACAAAGATATTTCTAAGGAAAAGTGAGCACCCTTTTTTCTATGCATACAACATTTTAATACACATTCTTGTGGCATTTTTCTCAGTGACATATCAGTGATTAGTTCTTTCTAGATTTTGACTGTCACTTTTGACAGGGATTGTAAAGCTATCCTAATAGCCGTAGTATGCTGGTAAATCACTTTTCAAAACTAACAAACAAAAATCACAGAAGAAGTTGATTTATCTGGTGTCAATATTCCCATCATGGTCAATTTCAAGCTACTGACAATTTAACAGCTGATTGAAAGCATTCTTGCATATAAATTGGCTTTTCTGGGTGACTAGGATCCAGATCCAGAACAGCACTAACAGTGCATCTTCTCTGTGTGAACAGCTGTGATGGGAAGAAAGCACAGAAAATTTCATGTGAGAGCTGTTTTACAAACCTGGCCTTGAAAGGGGTCTTATCACTTTCACTTGAAATTTGTTGGTTAGAACTCAGTCCCACACAAGGGGCCTATGACAAACACACATGTTGTGTTCAGGAAGAAATTGAATTGGGTTACATAAATAGAAAGTTTCCCACTGCTACAACTAAGTAGACTTCAAGAGTACCTCTTGTTAAATACTCTAAGACTAGGTCACTAGCTATTGTTCCTTAATGTTGATTATGAGTTGCAGACAAGGTTCCTGGCAACAGAACACAGTGGGTAAAAAAATACTTGAGTTTGATTCCTGTCAGTTGGGTAGCTTTGTAATTTGCAAACATCACTTTTAGCTTTCCATGACTCTGTTTCCTTTTTGTGGTATGGGGTCTGTACAATTGAGTCTATGCTTCAAAAGTTTGTTATGAAGATTAAGTCAATATTTTTAAAAAAGTCCTTCATAATAATACATGTTGAATTTTTATAAAATCTTTATAATTGTATTTATTAATTCTTAGTAATGAGATTTTTATGTTTTTCCTCAAGTGTGTGGATTTACTTTATATTTTTCCAAATTAAATCTTTGTTCAGTTAAAAAACAAAAGTAAAAGCAAACCACTTGTTCATGTCTTGATGATACTCTTTCATCCAAGGAATCAAGATGAATTTGCTAAATTCACTTCCCTAAAAGGTGAAGGATATGTTTAATCTAGATAATTACTTTAATATACTATAATAATTCTTCAAAATTCACATTTCATCATAATAGAAAGTCAAGAGTAGCAAATTAATTCCTGATTAGAATACTAAGAAAAGATTACAATTGACCCCTTTCACACCTTTAGCTAAGTTACATGAATTATTTTATGTTTTTTTTTACATTTTCTTTGTTCAGAAATGTCCTTTGTCCTGTAAATTTTAAGGAAGTTTTATAAAAAATCATTTTTAAGTTATCATTAAAGCAAATACTCAGTTGGATTTTAGCTTTTTGATAGGTAAAAAGAACATTTTGAATTTGTCACTGTGACCTATCAATTTTTTACTATTCAGTTCCCTAGGGGCTCATCTATAGCATAGATTAACAATACTAATTTTTTTTAAATGTAGGTATGAAATTGTTTTCTATTTTTAGGAAAATTCTTAATATTTATTGGTCACAAATGCTTTTGATATTCTCTGTATTCCTCGTAGCTATGAATTCCCTAGCCCAACATCACAGTCTTGCTTAGAAGACTGAGTTTCTGGTCTCATGCTGGGGGCTATATACTATAATCTCTTTCCATAAGAAAATGATAGTTAAAATTATAGTCTAAACTTTTATATCCATGTTATCTTTAATATTACACTATTTGATTAATGTTTTCACTGACCACTTTTACATTTATATGTTATATCTCAGAAAAAAACCTTAAGTTTTGCTATGTACCTGCCACTTACTAGCTTTATATGCCTGATTTTTCTCCTTAAATGATAAAATAGATGGATTTGTTCCCTTCTGTATATAACAATCTATAACTTATGAAATTTAACAACTCCCCAGGATTCTTTTTGAAATCGAATAATCAAGCCCCATGGACCAGAATGTGCCCACTGAGACAAAGAACCTAGAAATCAAGTCTATAAAGTGGGTGCAAATGGCAAGCAACTATAGATAATGCAGTGACAATATTAGAATCAAACCCAAAAGTATAGAGTCCCTGCTTAAATAAATGCTCTGAGGATAACATAATATGCATTTTGAATGTCGATTGCAATATTCTGTAAAGTTTGTAAAATAGCATGCAGGTGGTAGATGATAGCATTATTGTTGCATAGCATAGCATTATGGTATGTGGTCAGGGGGAGAGGATTTTGCTATTGAAGGCAGTTATTGCTTCAATTAAGAGCATGAGCTCTGGAGTTAGATCACTTTGGTTTGATTACTAGAACTACCACTTCTTAGTCATGTGATTTGGACAAGTTCACATTTCTGTTACTGAGGTTCTACCTGTGTGCTCCTTCAGGAAGCTAACAGAGTCATGCTGATGTCTGCTTCTGGATCTCAAGAAACTCACCTAACTCTAAAGCTGTGCAGGAGTCTTGCCAGTTCTGCTGTGCTGCTCCCAAGGCTTAGTGGGCCACCTAAGCTTGCCTTGCCGACCAACCATCCTGCGCTATATTTTTGTCCTGTCCTGCTGTTAGGTGTGCCACCCTTCCCCTGGTACTCTGATAACATCCAGGTGCTATCATAATCTGTGTTTCTTCTGATTGGGTTTTGTTCTCCTGTGATCTATAAGTATGCAGAAGAGATAGACTCCAAATCTTCACTATGTTGCCATTTTCCTTCACTCCCTTCCAGACTTTTCTGCCTTTCAATTTAAAATTGAAATTCATTTTAAAATTCTAATCAAAATTATTGCTATTTTCTAGAGGAATATTGAATTATGACAAGAAAATCTCTTGAATGACACTAATATAATTATCTTTCACATTCTTCTTAGTATCATTTAAAAGTGTATATTTCTCTTTAATCTTCATTAATCATCATCTGTAATGGTAACATCTTATTGACTCATGTTGACATTAAATCTTGTAATTGACTCCTCCCTTTATTTGATCTTTGTTCAAGTCAGAGATGGTATTATGACACTTGCTCATAATAGTTTTTTAACACTTGCTCATAGTAGTTCTTTTAGAGATAAATTTGTGTTACTGATTACCACTCTATTTTTTGCGATTTTAAGTTGTAAATTTTTACTATTCTAATTGATGCTATAATAGCTGACTTCCTATATTTTTTCATTGTAGATTAAAAAACACAGAGAAAGAAAGCTAATAAGCAAATAACTCCTCTGAGTAAATTGGAATAGGATCCCCAAACTCTACCATCACACCCTCATTCTTTCTCTGACATCTATGATAGAGGCCAAAATTTCTGGGACACTTTTTTTTAAAAAAAAAAACTATTGCCCCAAATGCTATATAACCCATTCAATCTTCTACATATTCTTAAACTGTTCCCTGTGTAAGCAAAACAAATAAGGAACAAAGAATTTTTGCCACTCTTTGGTTCCCTGGTAAAATTGTTTCACTGAGAGACACTTTAAAATATGGGTCTTTTATATACTTGTTATAAACATGTTGTTGAAGACATTTTGAGTTCATTTAGTAGAGTCACTTTTACAAAGCCCTGTAAGATTTTTTTTTAATCAAACTTTAATACCAGTCAGAGAAAAAACCTCAGTTCTATTTACTGGTATTTTATATTACGGACAATGAATTTTAGAATTGATTTTTCTTTTTGACTTGATTTCTAGTTAGAATGGAACTTGTGACCCAATTCTAACAATCATACATATTGCTTCTCTGTGTGATAAATTTACAGGATTTTCTATTTTTCTTAGATTTAATTTCTTCATCTTTCTCACCATCCATGATTTCTGCCATTTGCTTTGGAAATAACATTTGGTTATGTATGTCTTGAAGTCTCTAGTAGGGGAATTACTGTCTGAATGTATATGAATATTGCTATAGCTTTTGATATCTATTCTTATGTTTGATTTGAAGGAAGAAAATCTTACCTAAAAGCTTTTACTATGAATTTTTCATTAATTAAATGCAAAATCAAATGAATCAAGCATATCCAATATGAGCAATACACAGCATTAATTAATATGAGCTATTATTAGAGTATTTTCTTGTCAATCTTAAATTCCATTCAATAAATTCCATTCAATAAAAAATGATTACAAGTTATATTTGCAGCAAATGTTTCAGTAGTAGAGAACTTTTTTTAAAACTAGTTGTGTCACTGATGTCTTAGAGTCCTTGGGCTATTAATCGTCTCCTCTGGTACTTATTTAGACCAACTGGATTTCTTCATGCAATCACCCTTTTTCTATGCTGTAATTGTCCTTGTGAAATGACCAAGAGACACAGTTTAAAAAATTAATGTCTATTAACCAAAAGACAACAGGTTCTCAAATATTTAAGCTTTGTAGGGCTTTGTTTGCTGCACATAATGAATGAAATTACCAGTGTTTATTTTCACCCAATAATTAGTTTTTAATTGCAAAAGGTAGGAATTACCACCAGGGCTTTTCTTTATTGAGTTGACTCCATCTCTCTGCTTGGGGATAATGCAATGTTTACCATGGAATACATGTTGTTTACTGCGAGGATTACTTTCACACTCATATAGTTCTGAATGGTAAATTAATTCAGGTACAGGCACTCTATTAATGTGTAGACAGACTAACTGTCCACAAACTGCAAAATCAGGCATAATTTCTTTAACAACAGATTGAGCAATAAAGATATGTCAACTTTGTCTGAAAATATGTACGCTACTGTATGTGAAATAAACTGTATCTTTATTTCCTTTATAAATAAATGAAAGGAAGAGTTCATTTGTTATTTATCCCAAGTTTAGAAAATTAATGTGTCTGTAGCTAGCTATACTTTATAGATTTTAATTACCTGTTTGACAGTAAACCTACTTCCATAATGCAATGGTTATATTTCATGTTTTATATGAAGTATGTGCTCTTAATTCTAGATAACAGCTTTTAGCTTTGTTTATACACTTTATTTGTGTCATAGCATGTTTGTCTCTTAATAGCAATCAACATTCAAGAGGAGTTTTAGCATCCTTACATGCTTCTGAAATGTTTGTCGAAAAATAATGGACACAGTATGCAAGGTCTAACTATAAAATAAGAACTTGCTTAATAAATTGTTTTCTATTTAAAAAAAGTATTTAGTCTAGATGTGCAATCCCCCTGACCTCTCCCCACCACCAAAAATAAGCCCAACCAATTTACATGGTAATACTTGACAACAGATATGATTTATTTACTTTTCATCTCAATGAAGTTTCAACTAGTTATCATGAAGTCATAAAATCTAACTATATTAAACATAAGACTATCGATGTGTAAAGTTTAGTAGAAAGAGGCTATGTGCTAATTACTTTGAGGCTAATCTTACATCTCCAGAAATTTGAATTGTCTTCCTCCAAATCATAAAGTCACCCAGAAGTGTATCAGGAGCCACTGTACAGTAGAGAGGTGGACCTAAATGGGTTCTGTACGAAAACCCAACATCACTTCAACTAAAGCCACTCTGCATTTATTATTTCTGTATATTATGTTTATAGATAGAATTTATTCTAAAAATGATCAAATCCATTGACATCCAAACAACTTAATTATGTAGATGGGAAAGCTGAGATTCAGAAAAAGTAAAGGGTCTACTCAGCTGATGTCATCTATATCTGTTCACTTCCATGTTGGAACTTTTTGCCTCACCTGACAATTACACTAGATGTGTAATTGTTTAGTAGTCACAGTGTATCCTGTTCTGTAGGAGAGTGTGAGCATAACTCTCTTTATCTTTCCTTTTGGATACTTATATTTTCTACCAACAGCTTACCTATTTCTTAATTAAAGTGAAATTTACATATAATGAAATGTACATATCTTAAGTGTATAGTTTGATGATCTTTGTCAAGTAAATATACCCAGGTTACCAAAAGCTATATGATAATATGTATTATTTCTATCATGTTTTCTTGTTCCTCTTCCCCACAACTCCAGCGGCAGTGGAAGCTACAAATTCTAATTTTCATCATTGTGTCTTTCCTAGAACTCTATACAAATGCAGTGCAAAACACCTTTTTTATGTTTTGATTCCTTTGTTCAAAATAATGTTTTTGAGATTCATCTTTATCACTCCTTGTATTAGCAATGCTTCTTTTTTTAATTGCAGAGTAGTTTTTCATTGTTTGAATATGCTACATTTATTAATTCCCTTGATGAACATTGGGTTTTTATCAGTCATTTATATGCTAAGAACACTTTCATACATGTATTTTCATGAATATATACTCATTTTTCACTTAGGAAAATACCTTGATACAAGAATGTTGGGTGATAATAAATGTGTGCATTTAACTTCATAAGAAACTCAAATAACTTTCTAAATTGGGTATTGCAAGTTATGGAAAGAGTACCATAGGCTTCCCATCCTTTCAATATTATGAAACTTTTAGATTTATGTCATTTTGGTGACTATAAAATTGTCATCTTGTTAAAATTTCAGTTTGTAGTTCTTTGTAGTAAATGATATTGAATATTTGCCATGGACTTTGCTGCTCAATCCTATTTTTTTGAGTAGATGATAGGCAAATGTCTTTTTTATGATTTTATTGAAGTATAATTTATATACCATAAAATTCACCAAATCAGGATGCAACTTTATCATTTTTATAGTCAAATAATTTATTTATATATAAATTTCACATCTTTGTAATCCCCAGGATTCACCCCCTCCACCCTCCCTGACTGTTCCCATTCTGTCCCACCCCCCACCCCGAGTTGTGTACTTCAATTTGGTTGTTAGCTTGTTTTGACTTTTCTTCAGAGATTTTTGTTTATCTTTCCCATGTCCCATATAATAGTGAAACCATTTGGTGTCTGTCTTTTTCTTTTTCACTTGTTTCTGCCAATATGATTCCTTCTAGGTACATCCATGTTATCAAAAGTTCATCTAAATTGTCATTTTTAATCAATGAGTAATATTCCGTTGTGTATATATACTACATCTTTTTCATTCATTCATCTGTTTTGGGATATTAGGGTTGTTTTCATGTCCTCTCAATTATAAATAATGCAATAAACATCCAGCTATAGGTGTCCCTTTGTACCCATGTTGAAGTCTCCTTTGGGTAGATTCCCAGAAGAATCTACTAGGTCAAAAGGTAGTTCCATTTTCATTAGTTTGAGGGTCCTCCACACTGCTTTCCATAGTGGCTGGACCAGTTTGCATTCACACCAGCAGTGTAAGAGTATTTGTTTCTCTCCACATCCATGTCAGCACTTGTTGTTGCCTGTGTTTTTGATGTAAGGTGGTATATCATTGTGATTTTGATTTGCATTTCTCTGATTACTAGTGATGTTGAGCAATTTTTCATGTGTCTGTTGGTCATTTGTATTCCCTTCGGAGAAGTGTCTTTAGTTCATCTCCCCATTTTTTGATTGGGCTTCTTGTTTTGTTTTTGTTTAGTTATTTAGTAGTTAATTATGTTTGTTTAGTTTGTTTAGTAGTTAATTGTTAAACCCTTATCACTCTTGTGGAGGGCAAAATTTTTTCCCATTTAGATGGGTTTCTTTTAGTTTTTTCTTTTGTCTCTTGTACTGTACAAAAGTTTGATGTTTGATGTAGTCCCATCTGTTTATGTTTTCCTTCATTTTTTTTTGCCATCTGTAGATATTTCCAGAAAGGGATTTCTGAATTGTAATTCATGGATTGTTTTGCCCAGGTTTTCTTCTATGTATGTTATGGTTTCAGATCTGACATTTAAGTTTTTTATACATTTTGAGTTGGTTTTTGTACATGGTGTGAGGATATTGTCTTGTTCCTTTTTTTTTGCAGGTCTTAGTCCAATTTTCCCAGCACAATTTATTGAAGAAGCTATCTTTGTTTGAATGTAAGTTTTTTCCTCCTTTGTCAAAGATTAGTTGACTATATATGTGTGGTTTTATTTCCGGGTACTCAATTCTGTTCCATTGGTCTGATTGTCTGTAATTGTACCAGTACCATACTGTTTTAATTATTATGATTTTGTAGTATAAATTGAAGTCTGGAATAGTTAAGCCTCCATTCTCTCTTTTTTGGCTAGGAGACGTTTTGATATTTGAAGTCTTTTGCTAATCCATAAAAACTTCTTTAATTTTTCCTTCACTTTAAAAAATGTCATTGGAATTTTTATAGGGATTACATCGAATCTGTAGATTGCTTTTGGAAGGATGGTCATTTTGATGTTAATTCTTCCAATCCATGAGCAGGGAATGTCTTTGCATTTCCTCATCCTATTTTTTTATTTGAAAATTTATTCATATCTCATGATCATTTTTTGATTTTTTCCCACATGTTGTTGACACATAGTAGTACTTATATATTCTAGATATAAATGTGTTGTAAAATAAATGGTTTGGAAATATTTTTCCAACACTGTGATTTGACTTTATAAATATCAGTGTTTAATAAACAGACATTTTAATTCTAACAAAACACAATTATTATTTTCTCTGTTTTTGATTAGTATTTTTGTGTCCAGGATATGGTTTTCTCCTTTAAGATGCATTGATATCTTTGTTGATAATCATTTGACAATGTATGTGTTAATTTATGTCTAGATTTTTCTAGTCTATTAAATTCATCTATATTCTGTTAGATTCAGTTTTTTAATTTTTATGTAAAATATAGCTGAAATTTTTATTGGGTTGCATTAAATCTATAAGTAGGATACAGTTGACTGAATGTTTCCTTTAGGTTACTATACATTGTATATTTCTTTGATGATTTGGGTTTAAAAATATACTAACGAAGCATTTTACTTCCAGGAAAGGGATCTAGCAGTTCTTATATAAAATGAATTTGTTAGTGTCTGATTACTTATTTGTAAATGGTATTTTCCAGTTGGTTGCTATCAATATTAGAAATAAAACTGATGCTTGCATATTGATCTTATATCTTATGATCTTGATAAATTTACTTATTAATTTTATGTATTTTAAAGAAATGTCTTAGTATTCTTATAAAAATTTTATTCTTAAGTAGAGGCAGTTTTTTTCTTAATTATTACAAGCCTTTGGTTTTTTTCCTTTCCTTATACCACTCACTGAAATCTCTAGCATACTGTTGATCAGAAGCTGTAATAACTTATCTTTGTCTTATATCTGACACAAGGCAACATTCACTATTTCACCATTAAATAAGATGTTAGTTTCGGATTATAAAGATGCCCTATATTTTTTTAGGCTGAAGATGTTTCCTATTCTTATTTTACTGAGAACTTATTTTTTAAATCAAGAACATGTGTAAATTTTTTTTTCAAATTGTTTGGTGCCTATTGTGATATTTTTTTCTGTTTTATTCCATTATTCTGGTAAATTATAGTTTAAATATAGCTTAAATTTCAAATTTAAATATCTTGCATTTCTTAAATAGATTCCACTGAATCATTATATATAATCTTTTGAATATAATATGTGATAGATTTGTGAATATTGTTTTAAGTTAGTTACATCTATATTCTGGAAAGAAGTTTGGTCTATATTTTATTTTCATGGATCTTTGTCTAGTATATTTTACCAAGAATGTATTGCCTTCTAAATATGGTCAGTAATCCTGCTATATATTCTTACTGTACATAAGATTTGTATTTCTTCCTTAAATATATGATAGCGTTATCAGTGAAGGTAAATTTATTTTCTTATCTGTAGTAACATTCAAATGAATGAACTTCTTATGCTCATTTAATGATTTTCTCCCTCCTACCTCCAACTGGATTTATTAGCAAGACAATTCAATTTACAAATTATAAAATATTTCATTAAATGACATATACTATTTTTTTTAGTTTTGCCATTGTCATTTAATTTTTTCATATATTTTTCTGAATCTTCCATGTGTAAATTTCTTCATGGGAAGGGCCTGTCATTAGTGATTTTACTATCCACAATTCTTAGCATATTTCCATTATGTCTTGAGCACTTAGTAAGATTTTACTCATTTGACCTGTTAAAATTTTAAGGGAAATGTCCTCTATTTGTCTTGTCTTTAATTACATCTTTCAAGAGTCTAGGATGCACCTTTAATTCCAATAGTATTAAATTTGCTGATTATCAAACCTCTATTCTTCATTAAAATATATTTTATCATATGTTTCTCATTCAACAATCAAAATTTGACCTATTAACAACTTCTATAAGTAGGTGCCTTACTTCTGCAAATTTCCAATTCTTGAACTTATTTTTGTCATCTGTATATTACTAATCATCCCTTGCACTCCTAGCTGGGTTATATGTAGAAAGTTATACTTAAGGTAATTGTTAGAAAAATGGTGGGTATATTAAAAATAGACTTGAGAAAATAAAAATTACAGATTGAAAATGCTGAATTGAAGAATTATAAGTTCAAATATATATAAACAGTAACAAAAGCAGCCCAATTCCATCTACTTACTTGGAATGATTCAGAAATAATCCCATTACCCAATATAGGCCAATAAATTGCTGGAAGAAGTTGGTAAAAGTTCTTTTTTACCTTTAAGGGGTATCTTTGAGGAGCATATACCTTTATCCTTATGAATATAAAGAAGAAAAATGGTAGCTTATTCTCAAAGAAATTTTAACAATGCTAGGGGAAAGATTCATTTTGAAATCCTGCTGTGGTTAGCAGAGGGAAGTGATAACCAAACATGTACACTGATATTTTTAATTTTTCAATTGAATAATCCTGAAATTTGCCCTATCTCTGGTCTATATTGTTAGGATTAATTAGTTGCATTATTGTTAAACTAGACCTTTCTTTCTTGCCAATAAAAATGTCCAGTGTTATGACTTCATAGTGTTAAGAAGATAATAAAAATTGTATAATATATCTATATAAGTGTATATATTTTGAGTTAGGGAAATTCACGTTTGTGAAATGGCAACATGTACTCAACAATTGAGTAAGAAAAAAAAGCAGAAAATGTATGTACCTTTGGACATATTTTAGAGAAACTATAGAATATGCTAGAAACTGTGGTTTGAGGATTATATTTTGGGAGGAAGCCGGATTGAAAAAGATCAAGGAAAAAGTCAGCTCAAAAGAAGTAGGTAGAAAATATCAAACCCATTTTAATATGGATATGAGTTGCAGATTAATTACTTTAAGTGAAAACTTGATAATTCTGATCCAATGATTTATAAAATTTTCTATGTGGTCAAAGTCAAAAAAGTATTAATTATAAATGGATGTGCTATTATTGCTATCTGCCTAAATTTAATGTATATATTTGACTACAACTTAAGTCATCAATAATTATTACTTGGATTTTATTTTTATGTTTATGTTATGTGGCTCAGAATGTTATAGGATTTTGATTAGCAGGGCTTAACAAATTTAACAACAAGAAATCATTTCTATTAACTTTCCTGTAATAAATAGATGAAAGGTAAGCAAAACAAAGTACTTATATAATTGACTTATTTAATCAACCTCCAAAAGGTTCACAATTTTCAAAAACAACGCCTGTGAGAATTTTGAAGAATATAGAACGTAATCTACTTCATGCAATTCCATGTAATCCACAACAGTGAATTTGATATAACTGAATTCTCAATAAGATATCCATACCCTATTTACTATACTCACTATGCTCTTCTCTGTAATATTCTTCTCTGTGTTTGTCTTTGTATCATTTTTGTTTTCCTCAATGATAAAGTTTGGAAAGAACTTTAAGGAACTATTCCTATTGTTGCTTTTTCTTTACAACTATAAGATTGCTTGGTTTTATTTTTTCAAAACCAGAAAAACAGGAGGATAATTCTTGAATAGAAACTGGGCAATTAATTGTTCCATAACATATACACATTGCTTGTTTTTTGAGGAATGACCTGGTACTGACAGACCATCTTTTTTCTCAGGATTCTGAAAATCTAGACATTTCCATATCTGTCTCTTTTCATTGATCCCCTTCATTAGCATGTGTCGTTTATGAAAGCGTAGTGATCTCTGTGCTACCCATTTTACCTGGCATCTGCCATTGTTCTTTTGTACTGCTGAATGAAGTAAGCAGAAAATGGTACAGTGTAGGCCACCTTACTTTAATCTTTCTTATTGATCACTGTAGAGAAAAATTAACCCATAGGCTTTTACATATAAAATTTGAAGGTAAAGATATGTTTTTGTGAATTGAATGTTTGTAAAAATTGATGCTCACTTTAAAAATAAATGGAGCAATAATAACAACAAAACAACCCACCACCACATATAAAATGGGGTTAAAATTGAAAATTTAATATTAATCAAGTAGAGTGTATCAAGAATAGTGCAGAGATAATTTACCTATAATTGATTAAAACTTCCCTGCAAATTTGCCTTCAAAACTCTCAGGTTTTCTGGGATCAACAGTCATTCTGCAGTTATTGTCTTAAAGGAGATTTTTAAAAAGCTTGCTTTTTGGAAAGGAATATTAGCAGATTCAAGAGTGATTTGAAGCATGTATAGATGACTTAGTGTTATAATTTTTAAGTGCAAATTTTGTGTCATCACTTTGCACCTTTGTTCATTTCAGTGTTTCAGTCTCTGTGAAACAATTATAGCATGTCTCAGACAGGACCTGCAGAAGATGAAGCAATGAATAGCATTGGACTGGTATAGGACATATGTCCTCAGTTCTTCTTGTATACATACTGCTTTACTCTGTGTACTCCAAGTCTTCTTGTCTAAATGAAATTATGTGGTTCATAACTTTGAGATGCAGTGACAGTTCTTCGGAGTTCTTTAAGGTTTACAATAGATGACGTAAAAACAAGTTAGGGTTATAGCTCTGTGGTATGAAGTTTGTAGACTGTTATTAAAGCAGAAAGAAGTCTTGAATCTTGAAAATAATATTTATTGCATTACACAGGCAAAAACCTTGCTACTCTTGATGCTGAGGATTAGTAGATATAGATTAGCTTCCACTCTTCAAGGTTGGTCCCCAACTAGAAAGTGAACTAAAGGATTCTAGAAAATTTTCTATGACTGTTTCATAAATAACACATAAATGCAATCTACAAAAGATTCTGCTATAGGCTTGATGGAATTTAAAGAGCTGATGGAAATTAACTCCTCACTGGACTGGTGGCTTCAAAGAATAGGAATATCTATCCTGGTTAAATGGTGGATGTATCCTTGACTAGGTGGAAAATTCTCAGTGTACCAACTTCATAAAAACTTAGAAAAGATGTCATGGATGATGACAGTGATAAAAGTGGTTATTATACTCTTACAAGGCATACTAAATGCAGCAAGTGAACTTATAAACCGTTTTATTAAATGTCTTATTGGTCTTCTCAACACTGATTTAAATATTCATTTTATTCCTCTTTACAAATGGAGAAACTGAGGTATAGCAAAGTTAAAATATTTGCCCATAATCTCATTCCTAAGCAAGATCCAGAATTGGCATTTGAGTCTCATATCTGTTTCTCTGTCTCCAAGATGCCCTTTTCCTCAGATAGTCCAACATGTTCACAGCACTGATCCTGTTCTCAGATTACTGAGGAATGGACAGACAGAAAACGAAACACTACTCATAGATTATAGTTGAGAGAGTACCAACTAGGTCCCCTAAAGAAATAACAAAGACATCTCCCTCAGAACTTGACAACCAATACAATCTTGAACAGAGTAGTGAAGCATAAGCAAAATGAGGGTAAAAAAACGACAGATGAAATATGCACAGATATGAACAGAAAAGAAAAACAGAAATATAAATACAGATATGAAATGGAAGGGAGATTTTGAAGTAGGATTATTTTCCACACAGTCAAAATGAACTCCAAGAGCAAAGTGTCTAAACAAAATTCTTAATTATTTCTCTCTCAAGTTAAAAGATTCTGTAGAGGTCTAGATTTTCTAGGGTTGTCAACAGTGTCAGAGAGATTCTGGTTTCAACATGTGGTTTCAGTTCCAAAATGACCAAGTTCCAGCCTTGTTTCCATATTTTAGTCATCAGGAAAAGGAAAGTAGAAAAAGGTATGTTTTACCTCTTAGTAGATAATGATCACAAATTAATTTCTGATTACATCAAGTTGATCAGATTATACCCTTCAATACCTAACTCCAAAGGACAATGTAAAAGTAACCTTTAATTGAAGTAGTCATGTGCCTGAGATTAGGATGATATTTTTTAGGAAAAAGGGAAGAATTAAAATTAGGAGGGTATTAGTAATTTTCACATGGAAAATAAGGATAAACCATGGAGGAAAAAATCCAGGGGAAAACAATGTGAAATAAAACACAAGTGAGATATGTGGGACATTACTCCAAATTGCTCCAAGTTACTGTACAAGTTAACAAAACAATGTTAACTAAAAATTAGATAGTTCAGAATGCAATTACAAGTGAAATTGCTGAGCTAAGAAGGCAAATTGAAAACTGAAACTAATAAGTAAATGGAAAATACCAGGGTTGTTAGATCTGAAATTCAGATAATCATGAAAAAATTCTAAGTAAAATAGTCAATAAATAAATAAATTGAAAATAACATGATAGAAACTAAGGCAGTAAAAATCCAATGTAAGGATTATTTGCGTCTCAGTAATAGAAAAATCTATTGGAAAGAGCAAAAGCTGCACTTACAAAGGTAAAACTTATCTGAAATGAAGTAATTTGAGAATTTAATGTTGAAAAACTGTACTAATAATGGAAAAAAGATAAAAAACAGTTAACAGTAATATATAATCTCTTCAGGTTATGATGAATAAATTTTTAGTCTTCTGGGTAGGAACACACACAAAAGAAACCACAAAAATAATCAAGGAGGGTTTGAGTTCAGTACAATTTCAGTAAAATTCAATAGTGTAAATTGAATAAAAAAAATCAATAGTGAAACATGCTCAAATATGAAAATGCCCCAGCATGTAACAGTCATACTCCCATCTTGAAAAACTCAAAGAATAGAAAAAGAAAAAGTTCAATCTATTAAACATGAGTAGAAATTAAAACTCAGGAGTAGACTAAGTGGATATTGGACAGCTGATACTCAACATTGAGTTAAAATGAGTCATGAGAACTGATTATAAAATGGAATCTAAATTTTAAATACTAATAATACTATATCAATGATATAACACATAAAAGTTGGTAGGTAGTTCGGGGGAAAAATTAAGTACTAATTATATTATTAGTGCAGAAACTACATTAAGATGTCCTAATTTGAAACATACTATTGAAAAATACTTCCTCTTTAATGATTTTCATAATCTCTAACCTGTTTTGATACTTTGAGAAATACTATCATGACAAAGGAACATTTGTTCCAGTTCAACATTTTGTTCAGGTTTACTTCACTTTTTCATTATTTTCAAAGTAATATAAAATTAAAAATCTTCATCAGAAATACTATTCTAGTGACTCTGAAAGACAGTTGCCCAGAATACTGATACTTAATTATTTTTATGGGGTCTGTTTTGCACAGTTTTCCTTTTTCAACTTCATGTTTAAGCATTGCTCAAGTCTTATTGCTGATACAAATCACTTAAATAAGATCATAACTCATACTTCTTGGGACAATCTGATGGTCAGTGAAAGTCTGCCTCTCTGATGAAGTGACATTTAAGGAAATATCTGAAGAGATGAAGAAGCAAGAGCAAAAACATCGAGAGGAGGATACTGAACCTATATGAGATAATGCTAGACAGCTTTTTATGTTACTGTAGATTCAACAAGGTATGTGATAAAAAGTGAGAGAATGTGGCATCTTTTTGGTAGACCATTGAGTTGGAAATCAAATAGTGACATTTTAAAAGAGCAATTTCATGATTTAGTTTATACTTTTAAAAGTTTGCTATATTTCTTTGTAGAGTATTTAATACAAGCCTCATGAAAATGAGGCAAAATCAAAGGCTATTGCAATATTTTAAGTGAAAGATACTGTAGCTTGAATCACCAGGGCAAAGGTGGAGGAGACTATAGTAGCTTCTGGATGTTTACTTGAGAACTAATATGTTGTATTCATGAATGTAAAATAAAATGGGTTAAGTAACAACAAAAATTTGGTTGATATAACTGGAAGGATGATCCTATCATTTACTGAGGTATGGGTGGGAGGAATATGAGTTCGAGAGTTGAGCATTAATTCATTTGAGAGCTAAAAAGTGTGGAATGTTCTTAGTATTTTAAGTAAGGAGTTTGAACATCCAATTAGGAATTGGAGGATAAAATTCATGGAGGAGTATTTTAATTTAAAAAAGGTTTTCATTGCATAATTCAAATAATCACTATTCGATGATGTTCAAAACCATGAGACTGAATGAAGCATTCAAGGTCAGTAGAAATTAGCTTTAAGTAGCAACCTAGTTTATAGTCAAGTGAGTATAGCATTAGTGAAACAGACTTAAGTTGTAGCCACTATGTGAGGTGTTACAAGAAACCAATAAATGGAGTGGCACCCTGAATATCAGTAATCAATGAATTTTGTTCAGAAAGGAATAAGCAACTGTGTGATGAAATGACAGATGATGAAATGACAGATTAAGGAACATAAGCACTGGGAATAGACCACTTAATATAGATCCCTGGAGCAAAACAGGTGACTTTGATAGGGTGGCATTGATAGAATTATGGGAATAGGTATTCAAGGAAATTGAAGGAGAGAAATTGAAATGGAACATGGGTATCTTTTTACAAAATGTTAACTAAAAGATGAGTAGTAGAATTTTGGATTATGAAATGGATGACTTAGTTGAGTACCAAAGGTAAATTGATGCAGGGACTAAAAAATGAAGTACAGAAAGGAGATAAAAGCAAAGAGCAGAGCAGGCTTGCAGAGTAACTCTTGAGGTCTGCTCTGCCCTGTCCCTATTTACCTACAACTTTTATTGAGAAGTTTATCGATACTTGACATAAGTATTCATTAACTCCCAAGGCAAATAATTGCTACATGCAACAAAGTAGTTTCACAAACAGTTTCTCCAGAAAATGAAAAATACAGTGTATCAGAAGAATGTAAGCAGATGTAGGATTTTCCTGGAGTATCTCCCATGGTCATGTGGGTCCTGGTTGCTTGTAGCCAGGGTCATCTTGTCCTGATAGACCTTCCCCCAGGGCAAGGTGTTTATTCAGTTCCCAGCAGTTTGAAAGATGAGAAGTAGAATTATGAATTAGTAAATGAATGGAAATTTGGAAACTAAGGGTCAAAAGGAATTTTTCTTTTTTTTTTTTTTTGCTTTCATAAAAACTATAGCCCGTCTATGTGCTTGTTAAAATAATTCATCATTAAGGGAAAAATTGAAGATGGAGGGTGACATGGCAGTTTCTCTGAAAATTTAAGACAGACTCTGAACCAATAATTATACTCTTAGAACTAAGTCCTAAAGGAAATTTCACAAGTGCAAATAGCAAAAACTTCACAAATATATTCTCTGTAACAATCATGGAAACAGAGAAACAATGGAAATAAGCTAAGTGACTTAAAGAAAGAGAGGGAAAATAAGGTAACATAGGCAGTGTGAAACTTTTAGAAAGAGCAAAATGCAGATATGAAAATATCTCTGCAACATGAATTAAAAAGACAATACCTAGTAAGATCTCAAGTGAAAATATGCTCAAACGTGTTAAAAAAAATCTCATGTGAAAACATGCTCTGTGTTTTAGCAGCAGAAGTAGAGAAAAACTGGCTTAAGTTTTAAACAGTTTTGTGTAATGTAAAAAGAACACTGAAGTTCAGCATTATGGATTAAATGCTATTTTCTAGGCTGTGTACCTACTCTCTGTAAGACTTGGTTTGCAAAAGGGAGACGGAAATGTTTTGCAGATTAAATTTGGGGATCATTAGAGTGGAGTTTTAGATTTAGGGTATGCTCTATTTGGAAGGGAATATGTATTGCCCTCATATAGGGAGAGGGACTTATGTTTTCTCTCCCTTTTTTGAATAGAACAATATATATTAAGGTATAGTAGATGTGCAGGGAGCATTTTTTGTTGCCAGTATGTATCATAATGATCTGATATTTGTATGTTTTGTGAAGTAATCATCAAAATAAGTGTTTTTCTTGGCACCTTTCAAGTTTGCAATGCCATATTCTGATAGGAATCCTCGTGCTCATTGATTACAGTCCTCATTGATTATAGTCTCCTCAAAAACATTGCATCTCCTTGACTTATTTTTTTTGTAACTTATAATTTGTCCCTTTTATCCCCTTCACCTATTTCACCCACCTGCTAACCTACTTAACCTCTGATAACCATTAATCTGTTTCTTGTCTCTGACATTATTTTTTTTGTCTCATATTTTGTGTTACACATATATGTGAAATAATACAGTATTTACTTCTCCCTGATTTATAACACCAATAAAATACTCTCAAGGTCGAGGTATAATCTGTTTATAACTGAGTAGTATTTCACTATGTGTGTGCATGCATACCTATAATATATGTATATACACACACACACACACACACATATATGCTCTTTATAGATACACTGACAGACACAGGTTGTTTCTGTATCTTGATTATTATAAATAATGCTAAAATGAACATAGAGGTACATACATGTAATTGTGAATTAATGTTTTTGTTTTCTGGGGGGGTAAATAATTGCTGCATCATATAATTTTATTTTTTGAAGAAGCTCTATGTTATTTTCCATAATGTTTACATCAGATAATATTCCCACCTATGCATCCTCTTTTTAGGGGAAGTGTATGTACATAAATTATTTTGAATTTTGCTGCATAGAAAATGTATTGATCTTTCAGTCACTGATTATTTATTTGGCGATATTAGTACAGAACCAAGGCTATTTATATTTATTTTAGGTCATCATTTACTAGTATTTTATTTTGTTGCACAAATATTCCATCTTTAGTCATCAGAAGCACTTCCAATTTCTTTTTGTCCCTTTGAGATATTCTCATTGTTACTTTTATTTATTTACTTTTCTTTGTTGAAGAACTTATTCACTTTCTGATGCTACATGATTCTCTAGGATCATCTTGTATAATCACTACCCAAGTCTGAAAGTCAGCTTTTTCTCCAACATCGTGGTTCCTTTTAATAGAGTGTGATATTACAAACAGATCTGGACACTGGTTTTATTCATTGCAACTGGAGTGTCACTGTTTTCAGAACCTGCAGCTGACAGAGAAGAAAAATCATGAATACTAATTGTAGATCTATGCATATTTATAGCAGTTTCCATCAGTATTGCTGCTGTCAAAGAGAAATTGGACCAGATGCTTATTAAAAAGCAAGGACTTTACCCCATAGTTTTGCATAGTTTCGCATAGGTTAGGGAGCAAGACTATTATATCATGTATTGACATTCACCTCTGTGACTGCAGCATCTATCACCACTATAATTCATATACATATATTTTTTCTCCCAATTGCCCACTTAATTATTCCATAATTTGGCATCAGAATATCTGTATTTACATTGTATTAAAAGCACTAATCACAGCTGGGTCATAGTTTATTATATTTTTGTTGTTGCAGTGTATGTATGTTTTAATAACCTTTGTTTTCCTGGAAGATAAATTTTTTTCTAGAACTTTAAGTATTTATTATCAATTCACATATTTACTGGTTACAATTCTACATGTGTCTCAAAATTGTCTAACATACAGAAATGATTCATCTTTGTGTATAGACGTTACCCAGAACCTTGAGATTTTCTTTCATATCATTTACTGTGTACAACCTTACAGGCAGCTATTCTACTATCTTCCTTCACATTCCTGCTAGAGTCCCCTCTCACTCCTAGATTGGAAACACCATTAACTGAATCTCATGTTTTCTCCTTGCTTATGTTTCTGAGAATGAGTAGACAGTATTTTGAAAACTTTTGCTATTTAAAGTGTTCTTAAATCATTAATCACATTTTATAAGTTGACTGGGTAGCATATTCTATGATGGAAATAGTTCTTTTCTCACTTTAAAATATGTCTTTTTAAATCCTTTCCCACTATTGCTGATTCCTTTTATCTTTTGAACTTCTTTTTTTTTCTCAATGTACTCATCTCAAAGATTGTTTTTTTGAGATTAGGTCTCGCTATTTTTGCCTGTGGAACCGCAGGCTCTCCTTGCCCGGAGTACCACAGACTCAAGAAATCCCCAGCCTCAGCTTCCCAGGTAGCTGGGATGACAGGCACGGGCCACCACGCCCAGCAATTTTTTTGGAAGTAGGTCTTGCTACGGGCCCCAGGCGGGACTCGAACCGCGATCCCTAGCCCCGGTTACTTCATAGGTTGAAGCATACAGACACAAGCCACCGTGCCCGACCTTCAAAGATTTTTTGTTTGTTGGTTTTTGTCTCATGCTTCAGCGTCCAACGTTTCATAAAGTTGAACTTTTTAATGAGTCAGCATTATTTTGTGTCTCCGTTACTATCTGTCAGAAATCTGGAACCAAATTTGGAAAAAATTTATGGAGATTTCATTTAACATATAATTTACTAAATTTCCTGTTTGCTTTTGTATAGCAAACCATAATTTTGCCTATTGTCCTTTGGTCCAGGGATCCTTTGAGTTTCCTAAAAATCTTTTTTTTTCCCTCTTGGGGGGAGGACATTATTGAGATGAATCTCACAAAATACCAAACATTTTCATTACCTAAAAGGAAATGTGATATCTATAAGCACTTTCCCCCACTTTCAACCTGTTACAACCCTCTAACTGCCCTCTGCCTCTATGAATTTAATTATTCTAGATAGTTTATAAATATTAAATTATATAATAAGTTACCTTCTGTAACTATATCTTTTCACTTAGCATAATGATTTCAAGGTGCATCCACTTAGCTCTATTATTAGTATTCTGTTTAATGATTGGTGATAGTCCATTGTACCAAATTGTTTTATCCACGTATATGTTCATAAACTTTCGCATTATTTCCACCGCTTTTTTGTTGTACGTCGTGCACCATTAAAAATTCATGTACATGCATATGTCTAGCATATAGTCCAGGAGTGGAATAGCTGATCATACAATTATTCTGTATAATTTTTTGAGCATACATTTTCCACAATGACTGAAACATTACATTCTCACTAGCAATGTAATGTATTAAGTTTCCAATCTTTCACATTTTTGCTGATATTTATTTTCCTTACCAGTTGTGAATGGTTTCCATTGTGCTTTTTTATTTACATTTCCTTAATAACTAATAATAGTGAGCATTTTTTCATGTACTTGCTGGCCCTTTGCATATCTTCTTTATAATTATGTTTGTTCAAGACTTTTGCCCATCTTAAAAATGGGTTTATCTTTTGCTGCTGATAGTAAAAATGCTTTATATTTTCTGGAGAGTAAACTGTGTCAAATACGTGATTTAGAATAATTTTTCCTGTTTTATAGGTTGTCTTTATACTTTTTTGATAAAGTTTATTGGATACCATTTCAATCTTGTGAAAGTTCAACTTATTTTTGCTATTGTTGCTAATGCTGCTGGGATGAATCTAAGAATCCACTGCAAAATTTACTATTGAATATTTAGTGTTATATCATCTTAGAGTTCTGACTTTAAAATATTTAAATATTTAGCTTTTCATATTTAGTATATTTTAATATTTAATATATCAAATGTTCAGTATATTTAGGTTGTTGCACTTTTTGAATTAAATTTTGTCTATTCTATGAGGCATGGGTCCAGCTTGTGTTACCTTTTAGAAATCATTTGCTCTGAACATATGCTGTGTTTGTTTTAGTTGTTTTTTTTGTGTGTGAGTGGTAAGAAGACACTGACCAATCTGCCTCTTTTCAATTCCACTTTTGTTACGGCCTCTAGTGAACATTATCTGAATTGTAACATCTGATCAATTTGTAATATCTGCCTATGTATGTATGTATCTATCATGTATCTATCCATCTATCTCATCTATCAATCTTACTACCTACCTACCCACCCACCCACCTATGTTGTCTCTTAATTTTTCTCACTGCCATTCTGGATCTTGGCTATTTGCATCTGCTAAGTGAACCACTAATCATCATTCTGTTCTGTTACAAGATTTTGCTAGTATCTATTCTTGTAGTAGTTTTGTTACTTTGGTTTTGTGATTTAGTCCTTCTACTGTCTTTTACTTGTCTTTTGAGAGAGGGAGAGATGATGACTGCCTGTCATTTAATTTAAATATTTCCCTTTTGTGATTACTACTATAATCTTTGTTATCATTAGTGGATAGTTTCCCTTAGATGTGTGAAAATATTCAGAAAATAATTCTTATTTTTGTTTCAATTTCAAAGGTGTTTTATCAATCCTGTTTTAATCAGCATTAATTGAACAGCATAGAGATAGAGATCCTCAAGAATACATAGTACTTCATGGGACAACTTTAATTTTATTTCTTTACTAAGAGCCCTAATGGAGGTTTTTTCCCTTCTTTTTCTCTGTTAACTTTGGCACATATTTCTTTTTGCTTATATGATAGGAAATCTTCTAAAAAATATCATGTTCAACAACTTGGTGAAATCTCCCTGGAAGTCAAACACATGATTTTGCTTCAATTCACTGTTCCTTGAAAACAGTGCAAGAGCACATGTTTTAGTTTGGAAGGTTCAAGTCACCTGGAAACCATTGAGCAAATAAAGGGATTTGTATAGGGAGCTATATTTAAATAATAGTAACTTCAGATATTGCATTCAATAAAATTAACAGTAACTATTGTTTTTGCACTCACAAGCAAATACATGTTTAAATATGTATAGAATTTTCCTGAAGTATATGAAAAAGAGGAAATACTAAAAAATAGATAAATGTTGAGAAAACATAGTCCTTACATTACCTTTTGTATTCTATTTTTCTTCATTCTTCCACATACTCTACGATTAATAAATAAATAAATAAATAAATAAATAAATAAATAAATGTCTGAGTACATTTGTGTGCATGTTTTGAAACTTCAAAAACTGTTCCCAGAACTAGCTATATAACAAAATATATTTCTGCCTGTTACCAGGTTGATTTTTTTGTTCTGTGATAAAGCATAGAAATAGACAATAATTAAACTAAAATCTACTGCATTTCTATTATGTATGAGGTGCTGTGCTATGAACTGTGGCAAATAGAGAAGAAATGATTTTGACCCTCAAGAAAGTAGTTCACCACATAATTTTATAATACTGTAATCTAGATAAATAAAGGAGGTTCCAGGAACTATGTCACTGTTTTGAAAATCACCAGTGAATGAGAAGCTCCTGGGGAAATTATTAAAGATGCAGATTTCTGACACCTTCCCTAGGAGTTCTGTTACATGTTAGCAAGTACCTGTAGGTGGTTCTGGTAGGTGATCCATCAAAGAACACCAAAATAAATGATAATAAAATGAACATGTATTTAAGAGACATACATCCTGGTGTATCTCTGTTTCTAGGAATTATTAAAAATGTGTTTGGGCAAGTCATTTAATTACTCATTTTGAAATTCCATTCATATATATTGAATAGTCATATTCACATGATTATAAGAATATTATAAGAATATTAATAATATCCCTAAGTAACCTTGTTCTGTCTGAAGTATATAGTAAGTGCCCTTAGGTATATATTATAATAGTTTTTATCAAGTCTATGCAAGTAGTACTGTTAGAAAGAGGAAAGAAATGTTGCACATAATCTACAGGAGAGCAAACAGGAGAGCGTCACACTGAATGGGAGTATGGATTTGCTATTGAGTGTAGAACAAACTTTTGATAGATTGAGATAAAGGCGAAATGATTCTAGTCAGAAAAGTCATGATGAAAAGAAAGTTAGGCAGGTTTAGGGAGCTCTACCTGTGGACGAGACTGTATCATACAAAGCTTTTATTGTCTTTAATGAAAAAATTGGAGATATAACTTGTGGCACATTACAAAGCACCTTGAGCCTTAAATTACTTTTAAATAGTGGTTATGTTTGACATAACTTTGGCAAGGATGTGATTATAGCTAAATAGAGAAAAGCAATAAATGCTATTCTCATGACCAAACGTTGAAGATACAAGAGTAGATGTCATTTTTTAAAGCAACAACATCATAATGCCAAATGTTAATAGTGCTGTGGACCAGGTGTTGCTTAGAGCATTGCCATCCCTAAATCATATATATTCACAAAACTGTGTGGAGGAAGAATGACTATAATCTCCATTTTATAAATTAGGACCAAGTGGCTATGACAGGCTACGTGAACTGGCTAGGTCTCATGCTTTCATATAAGGGGTGGAGGCTGGATTTGAACCCAGCATACTTGACTCCAAATTGAGATTTTAGCTTTGATAGTCTTCTGTACTCAAGAGAAAGGACAGTGAGAGAAGACTGATCCAAGGCTAACACCTTTAGAAATACCTATGATGACAGCTATGTGGAAAACATGTACCTTGGTATCTGGCAGCCAAGACTGAAGGACAGGTGGACAAGATATAATGGGAGTAAAGAGAAAGGAAAAGAAATAGCTACTTGCTATTAAATGCTCCACAAAGGACACAGGAAGATGACCTTATTAATTAACTAATTAGTTAACCAATTAATTAACCACTAAGGCAGAGAATCTAGTGACTAAAAACCTTTCATCTAATAGAATATGATTTGAACATAGACCCTCCCTTGCATTTCCCCACTACTTTTCATTCTAACCATTTTCAAGGTCTTTTGTAGCACTTAAAAAATATACAATGATATGTAAGGGTTTTAGGAAAACTGTTAGGAAACTAGCCCCCTTGACTGAATGAATACCCTGGATGTAATCTTCCTGGTTCTACTCTATTCACCTGAATTTTCCCTTTTACTTGCTGTGGTTCTCTAAGCCTGTGTCTTTACAGGATTTGTTTTCATTTTGCCATTATCCACTTGTCCATAATTTCTTCTTAATTCCTTCACCTGATATTATATATATATGTATATATATATATATGAAGTCTCTTCATCATAACACAAATTTAGCACAATCGGAAACTATTTCAAAACCTCATGAGGCTTCCTTCAAAACAATCCATAGTTTATAAATATATTATTATTATTAAGCTTTATTATACACTATTATTAAAATTTGGTCACAGTGAACTGTTAATCTCTCTAAAGTCTGGGAGGTTGAACTTAGTAGGGAAATCTGGAAAAACATTGCTTAGCAAGAAGGACATATTATAAAACAATTGGCTAAAGAAAATCTAGGCATTTTTCTTAGAACTTTTCTACATCAGGCTGAAAATTCACTGTCTTGAGGAAACTATAAGGAAAAAAGTGATCTCTGAGGTATTGAAGAAATAGTGGACTTTATAAGGAAAATGATAATTAAAATATATTCAGCAAAATAACCAAGAATAAATATCCTCATAAAAGTAAAAAACTCTAGTAAGCAAAAAGAAATATAAATCAAAATTTGTAAATGGATTGAGTTGGCAAATATTAAATTAGGTTGTAAAATTTAATGCTAGATCCTTACTTATACTGTTGGAATTGTATAAATTTATACAGAGCTTGAGATAAATATTTAAAGCTGGTAGCATGATTTAAAAATATTTATATCCTATAGGCAGTTATTCTTATTTTTCAGCATAGATTTAACTCCATGTTTGTTTATTGCATTATTATGAATGGTTTGAAAAGTTAGGAGAATGTTATTTCTTGATAATAGTAATATCTCTGGAGTTATCGTCGAGTGGTAAAATGTTAAATATCAACTTTCAAAATTTCTTAAAGACTCTCAAAACATGTTCATGATATAATTAAAATTTGACACTATAAATAAGAAATGAACTATAATCGATACAATGACAAGTATAAGAATACATATGAACAAATTCATGAATGTATCCTTCAGGCAGTGTCGTTATTGTAAGTTTCATCTTATTCTTATTTTCAAGGATTTATAACTTACCTAAAGTAAACAGGTTTTTTAAAATATATCTTAAGAAAGCATTAAACCTATGTCCCGTATATTACTGAAACCATTTGGTTTCTTTTTTCTTTCTGACTTGTTTCTGCTAATATGACTTATTATAAGTTATCATCAAATCATCAAATATGTCATTTGGAAAAGTCAAAACAAGCCAACAACCAAACTGAAGGACACAACTTGGGGGGGGGAGGGGCAAGAGAGGATGAGGGAGGGAAGGTGGTAGGCAAACCCCAGGGATGACAAAGATGTGAAATTTATGCATAAATATATTACTTAATATAAAAAGAAAGCAGTAAACTTTTCAAAATGATGATTGTAAACTTTAGAAAATTTCCTTTCAATTCTTTCAACAAAGGCATTATTGTGGCTGACAGAGCACAGGATAAGCATCAGGAGATCTAATTATTCCAATAACTAGCCAACTTTGTTAAAACAATCTCTTGAAACCTATGTCTTTGTCTTTAAAGTGCCCAGCCTATCTTGGAGGGTTTTTATGATGATCAAATGGTATGCTGTACTTGTAATCTCTTTAAAAGTACAAGTTACTATACTTACATTATTGAAAAAAAGTTTTTCCAAAATGTGATAAAAAACCCATCAGCAGCTTTTCTCCATATTCTTGACAAAAGACCACAGATTGGGTGTTATAAAGATTATGTGTGTAATTCATATATGTTATTTTTTTCTTGAGTGAAATGAATTTTATTCACTTGAGTGGGCAAAGGAGAAGATTATTGACACAAAGATAAAATTTATTTAATTCTCCAGAGACAAACAAGTAGCTAAGTGCTGTGACTTAACTAAGCGTTCAGGATGAAGTAAAGTTGTTAATTGAGACATCCATCTCTTGAGTGTAAAATAAGGTTATATAGAGAAAGAAAACTGAAAGGAGTAGGGAATTATCACAAGCACTTAAAACTTAGGTTGTACTACCTCAATGAAAAAAAGTACTGCCACATTCTCACATCAGTCATGTATTCATGAGTACCTTAAAATAATTAATTTATTTAGAATATCATGGGCAGACTAGGAAAAAGGAGATGGTTCTGATGAAACCAGAAAAAAAAAAGGCATATAAAGGATATTTTGAATGACACAAAATTCTATCTAATGTAACTTCTCATGGGAGATGCAGAAAAAAATTAATTTTGCCTCTACTAACCAATGACTCAAGAGTCCTTATTCTCTCATTCTTGTCACAATAGAAAGTCAAGTGATTAATATTAAAGAATTGGGTGTACTAATTGTCATGTGGAATACAGAAATTCTAATTTTCTGACACCGTAAAATGTCATTTCCCAAAGCAGAAAAGCACTGAAATCACAGTCCAGAATCATCAGGCATGCCAACTAATACTTTGGTTTCAAATTTGTAGTTTCCATAATTTTATGAAATTATTTCCATAATTTCCATAAAATTAGTTTCCATAATTTTCCATGTTTATTTCATTAGATTATATTGAACAGATGGGGATTTTTCTTTACCTTATTGTTGTAAATATATCTTTATAAAAACAAGGTGACATACATTTACTACTGAATGAGGAGAAGGTAAATGAGACAAGTAAGATTCCTCAACTTGCCTTAAAACTTGGTTGATCAAATCTTTGGTCACATTTTCCTTATGATGAAAAGAAATCAAGACATCTTAGTTGTTTGTACCTAGCATATTAATCACCCAGCAGAATTTGGAGAATAACTGAGGTTCCATATATAAGAATATATGAAGTCATTTTGTATAATACTAGAAATAAATTTCTAGCAGCTAATATTACTGAAAGATTTTTAAATGTGTTAATAATATCTTTGGTTTCTCAACAACCATACAATATATCTCTCCCTCTCTATCAATCAATGGATATATCTCAAAGTGCATATGCATCAAAGCACCAAAGAAAATATAAACATCTAGAAAGTTAATATACACAGGATGAGTTAGAACAGCATAATTTGGAAAAATATTTGAATCGGGGACATTAATTTCATTGAAGATGCTTCATAAATTCATTTCATGTTTTAAAAAAGAATTGTATATTTTATTAAACTGGATAGTTTACAGTACTAGAAAATTTGAACTCAATAACATTTTGAGAGAAATAAAAATTAGTAAAAGGCAATGGCTGGGGGGTGGTGACATAGAATATAATAAACAGTGTATTTAAAATGAGAAAGGTTCCATCTCTCTGATCTAGCACAAATAGGTCTGATCCCACTAAGAAACTGAATCAGCTTCAGGTTCTACAGCCTGAATTGGAGGCCTCAGGGAGCCTGCACTTTCTTGAGCAGAGGGTGTTGTCCAGGGAGCAGGTAAGCTGCTCCCCTCTGGGGGAAGCTGGGGCAACCTGGCAACTTCCGTGTTGTCTGGGGCTCTGCCCCTTCCTCCTATAGGTTGGGGAGTTGGGGGCTGGAATACTGCTGGGTGTGGGCTGGGGGGTTCCCCCTCTGGTACATTACCACCTCAGCCATTCCTCAGCTTGAACGAGAAAAACAACAACCCAATACAGATATACGGGAAGAGGGAGAAATAAAGGCCCTGAACACATCCATCTGCCCAAAAAGAGTATGGTTGGAATTCTGAGACATAACACTGTCTTGGATGAAAGTGAAGATATATCAACCAGTAGCACCAACAACATTTCTGGTGTGGGGGTTAAACTCCCCACCCAGAGACACTTTCAATGTGAGCCAGGAACTTCCCCACAAAGAAGTGTCAGTGACCCACAGAGAACTGTGAACCAAGAGAGGAGTGAGCCAGACCAACCACTGGCTGAGGTCTTCCCACCAGGGAACTCCCCCACAGCCAGCTGCTGGGAATTGGTTTCCCAAAGCAAATTACCAGAGCTACAAGGCCAAATAAACAGCACAGAGGGACAAACAACAAGATGAATGGATGAGACAAACTATAAGAAAAAGGAGACGATGAAACCAGAGATCATAAGGGTCCTGAGAAAAGAGAATGTCTCCTCCATCACAGGAAATTCCACACAACAGACTGAGAGGAGGTTTGCCAATATGCTCAGAAGGGCCATCTGTCCTAATGTTATTCATGGAGATCTGATCAGCCTAGTCTGTAGTTTCCCCAGGATTGTGGGACTTCACCCAGGAGGACACTGCTTCAGAAAAGAACACAAAGAGACCAAGAGGTCAATCATCCACCAACAACTGACAATGAGAGAGGCACTGGAGTGACCAAAGGGGGTATCATGGGAAAGGGAGGAGGGGGGAGGACCATGCCTACAAACATGATCTATGTATGCAGACAATAAGAAAAATGAAAAATAAATTAATTTTTTAAAAAAGAAAGAAACTGAGTAAAATATTTCCCAGTGGGGTTAGTCTGGAGGCCAAAACAAAACAAAACAACAACAAAAACAACAGAAACCCCTAAGATCTAAAGAAACATTTAAAAAGGATTTGATCTACTGTGTGCTAATTTACAAAAAAAAAAACATTATAAGTGATAAAGGAGACTCCTGAAGTTTAAAAATTTGACTTATCTCAACAGAATGGAATGAAGTATTAAACTGACCAAGATGGCCTTTGTCATTGACTCTGGGGAAATCAACTGCCATGAGCCCTTGTTCCTTCACTGTGAACTGGTTGGACAAAATAATTTCCCTGATAGCTTTAAAGGATTTTTATAACTTTAAATAATTAGATGGAATAATCAGCTTCAAATACATTAAACTGTAATGATTTCTCTAAATGTATATTGAGAAAATAGAAACCTTTTCAAAAAGATCATGTATTGACTATTCTGTATGAGTCTTGTGGACATCATGCAAAATAGTATATACAAGTGAAAGGCATCTTATAGGAAATCATTATGTGAAACTAGTATCTGTCTATATTTTTAAATACTAAATTCCTTCGAAATCAATTATATTGAGTGGTTCGGTGCAACATTTTACACCAAAATCGAAAGATAAATTGTTTTAGTAATTTTACCTTAATACATGAAAAGTTTTCTATGTTGTTTTTGATCACTCATGCTTTGTCCAACAAAGTCAATATTTTGAATGTTATTTAGGTTATATCACTTTGGTGAGTAATAAACTGATCTTTTCATGGTATTTCATAAGGAAAGGTAAAAGATGGGTGAAAATTATCAAGTTTAGTCATTCATCCTATATTATAATGGTTTTTCGTTGATTTTCTGATAATTTTTGGGAAGATTATGCACCTCATGTACCTCATGTTTTTCATATGGTCCAGTCGTTTCAAAGAAAATAGACAGTTAAAAAATGTAATATAGTAGTATGAAATCATTTGACACTTGACAACTCATCCCATTCCTTTAAAGAGAGTCCATTTTGTCCCTAGGTGTCTTTTTCTACTATATTTTCTTCTTAATGAAAAAATATAACAATAGGAAAATTAACTTTTTACATTTTCCAATTCACAAATGAAATCAGAAAAGTGTAGTTGTACTTTTCTCATGGTATTCTTTGCATCTGTGCTTGCATCTGGCGAGCTTCTTTAAGATCATATATGAAGATGCTCCCTGCTACCAATCTTTAATCTTGGTTCTCAGATTCCTCAAACATATCTTAAGTGCCAGTTTTAAGTTAATATGACATACATAAGTTTTCATATTTATAAAAATATATAAATTATTTAGTAACCTAGATATGTTCTAATGTGCATGATATGGTCAACATGAAAAACAAACACTTACATTTGCTGCAGTCTAGCTGAATGCAAAATGAGTATAAAAATTCTACACCTACCCCCACAGTCAAAACACAAAAGAAAGGTTAGGAAAATACAAATTGTGCTGTGTTTCTGAAACTGAAGTCAGATATACAGCACAATTTATTTTTGCTCTTTGGATGACCTAGCAAAGAATAACTGAGACCTAATTTCAGATATTTTTGCTTGATTTCTGCATAGCTGGTTATGGACTTGAATGACAAACGTAAAGACTTTCCTTTCCTTGAAAAATAAATCATAAGAGCACTCAGGAATTTTTTTTACCTCTATTATTTTATTCCATTTGATTCATTGATATTGGTACTATTGTTACAATTGGTATTCTAGAAAGTCAAATGTTGCTTCTAGATAAATTTTCAGACAAGAAAATGAAATAAATAACTGTAATATAGGAATATATGGGTGACATTTTGGGCCAGATTTCGTTCATGCTTTGTTTTTAGTGACTGATGAACTGAAATATTTTTGCAAGAAAAAAAAATTAATTATGTAAGAGTGATAGAAAATAAAAGAAATTGTGTTGCAACCAAATTGAATGTGTAGAAAAGCTGGTTAGGAACTATAGATAAATAACAAAGAGAGATCAAATGGGTAGTAATAATAACACGATGTTCCAAAGATCACTATGTGAGAGAAGTTTGAAAATAAATGTGATAAATGGTGACTTAAGTTCTGCTTGTTTCTATCTTTGTTTAAAGAGTATATTTTATATTAAAAAGAGGAAGAAGTTTTTCAGAATCACTTTGTTTGAAACTGATATGCACATGTTTTTTCAGGTATATAAAAAAAATGCACATGCACATATATATGCATAAATAACTGATTTTCCTTTAGAGATCAAGAAAAATGCAAAGGTTTGCCCTGGCACATCTGAACTGTTAGCATCTGGAGCACACAAAACAGATGTTTCACAAGTGTTTCTTGCACAAGACTCCACTGATCTGAATGAACTAGCCAATTGGACTGTCTCTTCTCCTTTCTGGTCCATTGATTTTAGCCTGGATATATTGATCCTAGACTTTCTAGGTGGTTCACAAACAGCTCAAGTTAAATTAACTTGATGACAGTGTTTGAAAATGCAGAATTACTCTCACTTTTTCATGCTTTTTATTAAGCATTGTTTCCAGAAGATCAATCTTTTAATTACTTTGAGTCTCCCTACTGGTGGCTTTCGGTAACAAGAAGTGTATTGTGCACTGATTGGAAAAAAAAATCTTTATAACACATTCACTTTATAAGAGTCACATCTCCAGAGTATTAAAAATTAGTCTGGCCCTTATCAGTCTGTCTCAGATTAGTTCTACAATCTACATCAAAGATTCACTTTCATGAGTTCACATTTGATAAAAACTACAATTGCTACAACCTAAATTTATTAAATGTTTGTTGAGTAGTGAGAATTGTGTTAAGCTTGTTAAATATTATATGCTATGCGTTTGACTGTTATGCTTCAGTTTTATTTTTTTTTTTGACCATTTTAAAACAATAATTTATTGTTTACTTTCTGGTGCTTTGTGATTTTTTTTACTGAAGAAAATATCTAAGTTTACAGACTGCTAAGTGCAGACCAAACCTAAAACACTGGGTGTTCCATGGCACAGATGCACTAATATCTGAAGAGAGCTCCCCAAATTGGTTTTCACCTTGGGAAAGCTGCCTTCACACAATCTCTCACAACATTCTTGGATCATTTGTCTAGTGACTGGAGTTGTACAGAGGCATTTTAGTTTTGTTCTGCCCTCTAATAAAGTGAAAATTTCAGTTTATTTCTGAAAAGTGAATTAATCAATAAACTTGTTTTGTTCTACTTATACCAAGCTTCATACTCAATGCAGTATCTTACAAGCAGTATTTTCTTTCCTACTATTTATTAGTTTTTGGTATTGCAGAAGTTGGACTTCTCTTGGCTTTGTTGTGTACTCGAGCCTATTAAGAGTATGAAATAGTCATAATTGTCTCATATTCTGCTTCTTTTGCAAGTTGATTAACACATTTATTGAAATCAAGTATCTTCTGAAGCTGGCCAATCTGATTTTGTACTTTCCCTTGAGCTGTGTGGTCTGCCTGTAGGCTAACCTCTTGGTCTAATACAATTTATCCAAGTGCAGTCCTGCTTTTTACAGGATACCCATGATCATAACTGTGACCTTGTAGTGATTGTGATCTGCCACTGAAGGCACACCTGCCAAATTTCCCTTTTCTTCTCTATTTTTCAGTCAATGAAACTAAAGTTCAATGATATTTAGTATTGATATATGACCTTATATAAATAAGTGGCAGGACTATGTTAAATTTACTTCTTTCTCACCCCAAAGGTAATGCTATTAACTCTAAGGCTATATATCTAAATGTAAAATAATCTTTGAGTAACTTAATGAACTGCATTGTCTTTTATCTTTCTGGTAAGGAGAAAGGATAGGAATCATTCCTGCCACTTTGTAGATTGAAAAACCAGCACACAAAAATTGACTTAAGGTAAAGTATGTTTGAAAAGAATATAATTAAATATATGCATCTCCTTTTTAAAAATATATTGTAGAGGTATTGGAAATTCTTTTTGGATCTGTTATTGTAAGACAGAATCTAATTCCCTACCTTAACGTTTGTTCTTGGTGACTATCAGATCAATACAACACAGTAGAAATATGTCTTACGCTTCTGAAGCAAAAATTTCTGCAGCCCAACTTTGCCCATTTGGTCTGTGCAAAACCAACCACCTGTATGAAACTATTCTAAGACCACTATTCTATGAGGATGTCAAAGCTAGCATGGTGAGAGGTCACAAGGAAAGAAAAAAAAATATACAGATTCAGTTATTTTAGTCAAGTCATCACAGAGACCAGACAAGTGAATAAGTTGTTCAGGACCATGAAGCTGCAATGTGAAGAAATGAGGAACTGAACAGCCATCATCAAAGCTTCAGACATACCTCACAGCTCAGTACCAACGAGAAAGATCAGTAAAATCAGTTGTTACAAAGAATGATAGAAAGTAATGGTATCCTCATCTAAATTTCAGTTTTTCTATTCCATAATTGAGTTGTTTTATTATGGATTTTAAATGTGAGCTCTAATTATAATCATAGATTTCCACCAAATATTATCCCAAGACATCCAGAGCCATGTCCCCAAGCTTATTTGCAAATCAATTATAGGTTTTCAGCTCCCTTTGAAGTTAAATAAGTGAAAATGTCCTAGGTAATTTTAACTTAGCATCAGACTTTTTTTTTTTAATTATTTAGTCCTGTCTGAAAGTGGGGACTTGAAAAATTGCAAGAATCAAGTGAGATGATGGACTTAAGCTTATTTGAGGATAGATATAATGAATCCAAGAATATAAATTATCTGATGATAGGTCTACATTGCAAGCTGAATGTGTATATATATATATATATATACACATATATATACATATATATACATATATGTGTATATACACATATATACATATACACATATATGTGTATATACACATATATATACACACATATATATGTACATATATATACACATATATATGTACATATATATACACATATATATGTATATATATATATATATATATATATATATATATATATATACACACACACCAGGAAGCCTCAGTAGTTTACTAATAGGGTGGTTTCAGGTACATTTTCTCTTCCTAATTCTGCTGTGCTAGCTTTAAATCTGATAGCTAATTATTTAGGCTTTACTGGGGCTATTCAGGCTTTATGGTAAGAAGGAGGGCACGTCGATCCAAGAGAGTCTTCAAGGTAACTCTGTTCTTAAAAGTATGAACAGAAATTTTAGGCAGGTTTGATTTTATACTTCTAAACATCAGTCATCAACCCATAGACATTTAAGATCACCCCCAGGGTAATATCCAGGCACAGGAGCTATAGAATATATTCATCTCTTATCCACTAATTCCTAACCTTTGAAATGTCTAGGACCTGTATTTTTCTCAGACTGGAGAAAGGGCTAAAGAGTAACTCCATGTTATAAAAAAGGAAAGAAAAAAGAAGTGATACCTTTTCACCTCTGTTATCTCTTTATGCTGATTCCAGTTCACTCATATATAAGCTGGGATGAAATGGCAAGTTATAAAAAGCATTAATGTCACTGGAAGCAGAATAAAGAGAGTGCAGAACTTTAGAGGACATTCCTTTGGAGACTGGCCTAGACAGAGTCAAATTCTAGCTTTAACCTGAGGAGTTTTGGAAGCAACTTTTGATGTACTTCTGTTAACTGATTTTAATCTTGCTCAAATACCTGTGAGTCATTTGTCAAAAAATCTACCATCTTTAGTTGATGTGAAAGCAGTACTTGTAGGACCTTGAAATACTGAAATTGTATTAAACACCTGAAAATTTTCTGATGAGTGCTATGGACAAATGTGCTGAAGAATATTTTAGATTAACTAACTTCTCAAAGTTGCAAGATAGATGCTATTTCAATTCACACTAGTAGTCTCAAGGATCCACACATATACCAAGCATCAGGGATGAGAAATGTGGAGAGAAATAGAGAAATTGAAGAAATGATCTCTTTGTACTAAACATTAGTTTCATATTAAGATCACTTCAGTTAAAATTCTAAACCTAATTGGCCTACTTAAAAATAAAAAAAAAACAGCTAATGAATCTTTCTTTCTCTAGTTCGCAAATTGGGAAAAAAGTTAAGAATTTAAGGGCTAATCTGGGCCTGGAGGCTAACCAGGTTCAAAAATCTTCAAACTAACTGGTTATTTAAACACAGTCAAATTATTTCATACATATGTTCATGAGCACAAGCCCAAATTGTAAATCACTCGTAGTGATCATTTAAGATATTTTCTCAACTTCAGATTTAAATGAATTGTGGTTGTTATGATGGTGACTATGGTGTGATCTAAATGAGTGTGATCCTAAAACTGAATCTTCGAGATATAAATCATTGTTGCTTTAATAAAAAATATTAAATGTACATTCAAGAGCTCAAAAGAAACATCACTATTAATATGATTACCAATATAAGCAGACATAAGTATTTTGAAGGGTTTATTTTTATGATGGATGATAGAAATTATTAGCAGATAGAATAGTCATTGGTGTCTGGTGTCTGATTTGAAAGCAATGGAATTAACTCAGACAGTACTTAATTAAGTTTTCTTAACTAAACAGACCAGTTTAAAAGCTGGGGGCTTTTTGTACTGAGAATAATGATCAAATCTTTATGATGTCATACAAGATCTGAAATAAATCTGTATCTTCAGCCTCCGCTAGTAACATTCTATACTTATCTTTCTGTACCTCACTACAGAGGCTTATTTCAGTGCTTATAATGGTTCATTCACAGTCCTGAAGTAGCAACTTCTGCATTATCTCAGCATCAGTCAGATTAAATTTACCATATTAAATTTTACTATCACCCTATATAATATCTTATTGATTCTTTGTCTCTTTTCATTTCTGCTACCCTTTACCCTGACATTTATATTAAAATATAGAAACAAAATAAACACAGTATTACAGATCTATAAGTCATGATAATATTCAAGAATAAGTGACAATATTGTTATGTGGCAGACTCAATCTTTAGGACAGCTGAGAAAATGTTCACATTGTTTTCTGTGGTTTTATGGCCACACTATGGGGGATCTATCTAAAACTACAAGGATGGATCCCTGAAAAGTGTTCTATATCTTTTCCCTATAATTTAATGCAGAGAATGAGTTATTTTGAGTTGCATAAAGTATTTTCTGCATGGCAAAGCAATCAGCTACTACAAGTTTTATACTGTATGTATATGATAATTTCCAGTATTTAGTTTGTCATTAATCAGTTAGCTGGTCATAAAGAAGAGATAGATCACTATATGATATACATACTATTTACAATAGGACAACCCCTGCTTTTATGGAAAATAATTTGAATTTATATAGCAATGAACATTTATAATTTAAATGGTTAGGCATCTATGATAAACTACTGAGGATTTTTTGATGGGAGTGATATGAAATCTACTTTATGAATAAATTTAAGTTAAAAGGTGAGTTAATTAATTTAAAAGAGAACAAAATATGTGGCAAGTAGGAATGGATATTTTATACAAGAAAGATAAAATGGAACATGAGTAACAGTAGCATTTTCATTTTTGTCTTAGTCCAAAGGACATGGGTTGATGCCATTGGAGGTTACTACCAATTTTGCTTAAACAGCTTGATTTTCATTGTTATTGAAATGATATGTGGCTTCTTTTAACTTTCTTGATAAATAGACATCTAAAACTATTTTATCTTGAACATCATATATATTAAGTATAAAGTATGTTTTTAAACTTCTGATGTGATAGAATTTTTTTCATGCTTCTAAGTGAGAAATCAGGTCAAAAGGGAATGGAATGGTCAATCTGTGATTTGAAGCAGAAAGGTTACTCATAGAAAATTATTGTGCACAGAATAAAGGGGTGTGTGTGTGTGTGTGTGTGTGTGTGTGTGTTGAGGAAGGTAGAGGATGATAATGATACCTTAAAATTGGTTTAGATTTGGTACACAGGGGGTTGGGATAGGTGAGAGAGAGAAAGGAGAAAGTGAACAGAAATTTGTTCTAGACTACCAGACCAATCAGGAATGAGTGCTTGTAAATGTTAGAGGTATAGAAATGTTAGATTTCAAGGTTCTAGACTCAAGGCAGTTATTTGTATGCTACAGAGAATTCTAGGAGAGCAGCTATGTTCACTTAAAATTGGTGGGATAGATGAAAAAGCCTGAAATCTAAATGAAGATCCATAAACTGCCCAAAAGCTATCTATGCACAAAACCCTCAAAACCCTCAACTACTGTAACACACTCTTCTTTATAGATGCTTTTATATGCATTTTTCATTCATATCCTTTAGTATCCATACCCTCAAGTTGTGCTACTTGGCCTTTTTCGCATTTATAAGGCCAACTTTTTACATATTCTTTCAACTCACTACATGTCATCTTTCTATTTCTATCAGTGACTATTATTTTTATGAAAATGTCAAACAATATATAGCTATACTAATCAGAACTATGTGTTATTGACTAAAAACTAAACAACATAGGTCAGTACAACAGACTACATAACACAGAAATAGATACAAACAAATATATACAACTTTTTTATAAAAAAATGACCATTTTCAACAAATGATACTGGAACAATTAGACATCTATAGTAACAAAATTAACTCAACCTGAGTCTCGTGCTTTATTTGACATTTACCTCAATGTATCTTAAATCTAATTTTAAAACAGTTTTAGAAAAGGTGGCAGTGAAATCTTTGTCAAGGGCAGGGAGTAGGCAAAGATTTCCTACACTTCACAGTATCAAGTTCCATTAAAATGAAAAACTGATAAATCAAATTTCATCAAAGTTTTAAGTTTTGCTCTGTGAAAACCCTTGAAAAAATGAAAAGGCAAGGTATTAAGTAGAAAAATATTCTTCATGTCTTCATATCCAATTGATATCTAGCAAATATAATGAACTCAAACCTGAACAATAAAAATGTTTGGTTGGGAAAAACAGAGAAATTTCATACACGCACAGAGGTAGTTGCAAATACAGGCTTGAATAGATCTTTAACACTATGGTGAATAGTGTTAATATGGTGAAGCCATTAGGGAATTGTAAATTGCAGCCACAGTGAGAGACCACTATAAATTATCAGAACAGATACCATGAGAAATAATGATAACACTAAATGCTGGTAAGGATGCAGATATACCGGATCACTCACAATTTGCTGGTGGGGATATAAAGTGTTAAGGCCATCCTGAAAAGATTAAGCAGGTATCTACCATTTGACACAGCAATTTTAGTCCTGGATGTTTATTCTAGAAGTAAAACCCAAGGTTCACAAAGTCCTGCAATAGCCAATAACTAGTAACAACCCAGATGTCCTTCAAGAGGTGAATGGTTAACTGTGGCACATCCACACCATGAACTACTACTTGAAAACAAAAGGAATGTATGATACACTCAACAACCTAGATTAAGCCCAGGAAAGTATGCTGAACAAAAATTAATCCCTAAAGATTATGAAATGTAAGATTCAATGTACATATCATTCTTGAGATGAGAATTCATAGAATTGGAGAACAGAATAGGAATATGGAAAGGAAAAAGGAAGTAGATGTGACTCTAAACAGTTACCTGAAAGAGCCTTACGATAATACACAGTATCACTGTCAATATCGTGAATGTACTATTGTGCTGTAGGGAATCACTGGGAGGTGTTATAGCTGGGAAAAAATTGAGTAAAGTATATACATCTTTTGTATTATTTTGTATAACTACATGTAACTCTATAACATCAAAAAAAAAATCCCTCTGGGTACAAGCATTGAACTTGTTTATGAAAAAGTGAAATTGGTAAAATATCAAATGGAACTAATAGGGGGAAGGAATGGTTGTGGTTTAAGCCAAGAAAATGGTAATGGTTTGTGTGAGGAATATGCCATTTTGAAATAATATGGAGGTGGTAGAATCAGCAGGAACTCCTGAATGTTTATATGTGAAAATAAAGGAAAAGTAGGTGCTATAGATGTTATTCAAGTTTGGGGGCTGGATAATTGGGTAGTTAATGTTGATAGTAATCACAGAAACAAAAAATAAATACATGGTGAAAGACTGTATGGAGAACAGAGTACTATAGAATATCTATTTTCAGGGGAAGGTAGCACATTTTTCCCAACCTGTTCTTACTTTTTAATATTCTCTCAGTTTTGTTTGTTTTCTCGATATGGTGTGTTACCTAAATAGATGTTGCAACCAATGTGAACACTTTATATATCTTTTTGTTTCAAAGAGGAACTTTTATCTGTCATGCTCTTATGAACTATATTAAACAGGACAGTACCAGATTTGATGAGTCATAATCCTCATTTTACTCACTTCTGCTGATATGCTTTTTAGATATTAGGCATACATGGTATTATTTGGGCATGTTACATACCTGGCATTCCACATAGATCACAGCAGTGTACAGAACCCCCCTACCTAGCCCCAGTCCACCTTATAAGCACATCTCTGTTGCTGTGGGGAAGGCATTCCATTCTGCATCATCAGGTCTTGGCTAACTGCCCTCAGATCTATGCACCGGATATCTAGTGCCTAAATATTCCAGTTCATTTCATTATGTGCAGTGAGAGAAGGAATGAGAATCTAGAAATTGCAGCTTTCTCTGAAATGCATAATTTTCCATTAAGTTCAGAAGCAAGTTCATTGGCTGTCAACTAAAACACACTGCTGAGTCCATTCAACCTAAAGACAGATTAGGGTAAAACATTAAAATTCAGGGAATTGGTAGACTGTTTGGATAACTTCATATTCTTGAATCAAAATCAAACATTCTGCCCTAATTTTTTTTTCAAAAACACAGAATCACATCATCTGTAATGTACATTACATCTTGTATTTCATATTATATTTTCTCCCTCTACTGGCCAAGTGCTACCTCAACATTCAAATAAATTAAAAAAAGCAATGTCATCCTCTGTGTTATTTAATTAGGTTTTAAAACTGTAAGTATAGACTGAGAGGTAATGTCATAAAATAGCTTGTACATTTGTTTCAATTTCAGTGCCCTCCAGCATTTTCTATACCCTTGGGGGAAAAAAAGCCAAAATATTCTTCCCTCAGGAAAGATTTGTATTAGTGATGTCTGAATTAGTGTAATTTAAGTCAATAACCCCTGCCCCCAAAAGAGTTGATTAAATTTCACAAACATTCATTGGGTCTACATACATCAGGTACTCTACTAGTTGCTGGGTACAGACAATGAATGAAATACTGTCTTCAGTCCCTCAGGACCTCACAGTCTAGTAGGTAAGGGAGAACCATGAACAGTTAAATTCAGCATAAATGTAGTACAAGAGAGTTGTCCTGAGCATTGGCAAGTTCCTGATAAAGAAAAATCTAGCCTGAACAGACAGACTAGTAGGAAAAACTAACAACATCCAGACCATTGTGATTTTAAAGTAAAGGATTCTGCCACTTGGATGGTGTTTTCTTAAATAATGAAACAGGCAGTGCAGAAGTAAGAGAAAGCTGTGAAACCCCATTTGGTGCTGATTCAGACAAATTGTGTGGCATAGAGTTAGTGTTTGTGGGTCAAAAGGCTGCAGCAAAAACCAGAAAGTTAGGTTTGAATCAGAAATTTAAGAACTTGGATAGTCCGAGGTATTAAGACCCCGCCTTATGGCAAGTAAGAAACCATAATTCATATTTCTTAAGTGATATAATTATCTTAATACATTTGCATTTGTAGATTGATTTTGTTTATTGTAAAGGAATTTACAGGATCAGTAAGGAGGGCAGAAAATCATGTGACTTCCCGCCATTATCTCACCCTATTATTAAAAGTTTATGTTAAATAATCTCTGAAATTTCCTCTACTTCTAAAATTTTGTATTTTTGTCATCCATGGAGAATGTTAAAGCTTGCCTCTAATAATTACTGCACAATGTGTCCCCATGTCCCAGACTGGAAAGACAGAGCTGCAGGTATCATATTATGAATTGACCCCAAATACAGAAGCAGTTATCTTAATTTAAAAGAGTTTCCAAATGATAAGACTGGTAAAGGAGTAATGTTACACTTATTTTCATGTCTGGAGTTTGGTATTGAAAAGCTAAAACTGGATGAATGTAATTATTAAACATGACTGAGCGTTTTGTCTGGGGATGGCAACTTTGAAAAAGTGAAAAATTAAAAACATAATAATTTAGTATATTTTTATGTACATATTTTATTTATGTTGACTTACTTTCAATGAAGTTACCAATTTTGTTATTAAAATCAGGAATTTTACTTATTTTAATTCTAAAACACTAGAAATAGAAAGGATAAAGATAATATGTATTCTAGGTAAGAAATGTTTACAGAATCATGTAACCAATCATTTAAGAAGTTAAATTGTTTCTCACATATACTTTCATATTTTCCTGTTATACAAATTCAAAAAACTGTAATGGATATAAATATCCAGATTTGATCAGAAAGAATTGGAATTTTCATTTAACTTTTTCAAGTGGTAATTAATCTTATTAACTGATGAAATATAACAAGGCTTGCAATCCTGGTGTTTAATGTCTATGTAATTTACAGTGAAATTTGATATCAGATCTTTCTTGTTAAACTATATATGTACATGTAACCTATATATATACAAAATTGAGCATTATCATGTGTTTATTGTTGAAAAATGACAGCCTCCTGTATAAATGCTAGAACTAAAACTCTATTGCATTAATATTCAGAATCTCCAAGTGGAATATCATTAAAAAAAATAAGAATACGGTACTACTGGGACACAATACTTTGTTATGCAGGAATCTATTACATTTGTGTAAACTGAGATGATGCATTAGATGTTAATTAATTTGATTATTTTTCTTTACCTGAGCACTTTTACACTCCAATATGTGTATAGCACACCAACTGATAAACTTGTATTTTAATACAGATGTTTTATTTTTCTTGAATACTGTTAGTTTCAAAAATTCATATTAGCATTATATATTTGCTTTTGCCAGATTAGGACCTGACTCCAAGTGACAGTTACTCTCCTTCCTCGTGTCTTTAGCACATTTTTGTGAACATATTCTATGCGGTCCCTCTAAAACAGTTCAGCAGTATCACTAGTTACATGTAAGGATGGGACTCCCACAGTGCTAACAGGGAGTCTTGTATGAAATGTGTTTATATTCCACATCATCTGGCTTCTTTTTCTTGAATCTTATAATAGGTACACTTATTTTCAGATGCATGAGAATTTTGAAATTACATTCTAAGTTGACTCTTCTGGCATGGTTTTCTCCCCGGTGTCCTTAGATGAGTAGGGAAAACAAACTGGGGCAGAGAGAGAGCTCTGTGGCAAGTTCACAATGCCATAGAATAAGGGTTTTTATTTACGTGGTATAACTGTTTTTGTTTATATTTGATAAGCTACTAATATACAAATTAAGACATGAGTGTTCATATGACTTCAACTGGCTTTAAAAATTGTTTGCAAATGAATTTTCATAGCAGCAAATCATCTATGAGACTAGAGGCAGACAAAGAAGATCTAGAAAATGGTGCATCTTAGAAATTAAACAATGGAAAACCTTTAAGTAAATGACTACCTGGACTACCACTGAAAAGGAAGTTATATTGAGGGAAATTAATATCCCTGATTTGACTGGTCAGTCAAAGTAAATGTACCTTCAAAATCACTTAGTTAATGATATTTTGGGTGAAATGAAACATCAGCAAACATGTCTAGCATTCATGTTAGCCAGAGGAAGCATGTTATTTTTCCCCACTATGGCAGAAATTGTCATATTTAGAAATTACTTTCTATTTTCTATCTGAAATTTGAGCCAGTGACTGACAGTGCCAAGATTATTAAAAACAAAATTAGTTAAAACTTAAAGAGACTTAAAGAGGACATGTAATCTGCTTGCTTCAGTTTATATTAGAAACAAAGTGTGGAGGCATGAAAATGTGAGAAACTGCAAATAGTTGCAAATTAGAAGAATACTAATTCTACTGTAAGCAGTAGAATCAAGTATATTCTACTCTATTTGAATTAATTGCCTTTCATTGTATTTAATAGAACTACATTATTACTATTATTATTATTAACTTTGTTCTAATTGGTAATTCTGAGTCAGAAACCTATGTGTTTTAATTATGTTTCTCCTTTAATAAATACATTCATTTTTAGAAACTAAGTATCTGAACTCCAAATTTCTCTTATCTTGAAATCAAATGCCTCTGTTGAAGGTTGTTCTATCTTTCACTCTCTGTTTCAAAGTAATTGGTACTTGTTTTCTCACAGCAGCAGTAAAATCTCAAAGCACAGAACATATTCTGTAGCTGATATGTGAAAAGCTAGTAAAGATTTATTCTGAACTCTTTAATATAATAAGTGGTAGCACGTATGTTTGTGAGGAGATTGAAAAGGGAAATTTGAAAAGCTCCAAAGCTGGTTGAGAGATAACTGATATGCCAAATAATGAAAGAGAAAAACAACAAAATATAAATAACATCTTTGAATATTATTTTATCAAGAATCGAGTGACAGCTTGATTAAAAAAATATTAGGCATTGAAATTGAAGAATATGTGATTAGCTCCTGTAAAAGCCTTAGGAAGGGTCGCATCACCTTGGTCCCTGCCTGGGGAGAAGCAGTGACCCATAATGACTTTATGTTCAGAGGGAACTCCACATTGGTCTAAGGCTTTGAAGCATGCTAGGGGCCGAAAAAAAAAAGAAAAAGAAAAAGAAAAAAAGAAAAAGCTTAGGTATTTAAGGTGAGAATATTTACTTCCAGATCTCTTCGATTTCTTTCCCATTAGTCCACGTGTCCAACTGCCTTGCTTGCCCAAGAATTCTGTGGAGATATTTCAGTTTCCTTTTCCTTTTATATCTCACAGTCAAACAGTGGTTCTAGTGATTATTAAAAAGCCCAATACACCCTTCTCTCTTTATCTTCTCTCATTCATACATTGATTAGGGACATTTATTGCTCTTCTGAGTCAAGCATCCTATTAGGTGCAAGGCATGCAAGGCTGTGTGCATAATAAGGTCATACTTGACAGTTCAGAATTATCTAGCTCACTTATTTAAAAGAAAATATGAAAGACTATACATGGAGATTATGAAAGGAGAAAAGCATATGATATTAGTGGGATGATTTTTAATTATTCAAACATGTATTAACATCCTCATTAGTTGCATTCTCTCTAGAATATCTTGTCTCAAACTTATGCCTCTCCAAGATACAAATCCCTTCATGGCAATCTCTTAGAATTTATCGATGAGTTACTATATTCTAAGAATCTTAGAATCTGCCGATGAGTTACTATATTCTAAATATAGGTGAATGAGTTATTAATCAAGATCAGATAAAATTATCCAGGGCGTTATCAAGTCTTTCTTCTCTGTCCTTCATCTGTGCCCTCACATGTCTACACAAGTCTTCAGTTCTTTTATCTTCTACATTAATACCATGCAACTATTTGAGGTATCTCCTATTGTCAATGCCTCCACATATCTGTATGCCTTGTTTCTACATTTTGATTATCCATTGTTTGTTCCTTTTTACTGACCTTTATGACCCATTTCAGTTTTTTTTCTGAAACCACTTTCTTTTTCTCTCCATATGCTGAGAAGGGTGAAGTGACTCTCTGGTGAGTTGACTCAAATGTTTATCACATCTAGGGCAATTACTTTCAACATGTCTCACTCATCTACTACCTTTTAATATTCTGAAACATTTCCCAGATTTAGTAACACCAAGAACATAGCAGACCTGTAGTACAAGTACTTGGCAGTAATAACACACAAATGAAGAAATTCCAAAACACAAATATGGCCTATAATATGTTTCCTTGTGATTTAAAAAGTAATGCAATTCTGCACATGAAATATTTTTGTTGAAAAGCTAGATAGCATGCCTAATGTTATTTTTTTAGTTTAGTTATAATTTTGATATCTAACATTTTATGTTGCCTGTTAATATTCACAAGTATATACAATTTAATAAGCTTGAATTGTAATCATAAATCTAGCATGTAATTAAAATATTTGGACATTGATGCAGTCTTATTCTGAAGTATATCATGGGAAAATCTTAAACATTAAAATAGATAGTGTAAGAATGCCATAAAAGGGGGCATTCTTGGCAGAAGGAAACCAGAATAGATGTGAAATGACTCAGACAAAAGAGTTTAGGTCTGATGACTACATTCTACCTTTGCACTCTTTGGAAGCAACGTGAAGATATTATGCATGGATTATGACCATCTAATTTACTTAATCATGTTTCTGAGTAAAGTCCTAGGCTTTGTATAAAACCAACAAGTTGGAGCACTGCATACAGATACTAGATGCAGAGCACTGAGACAGCAGATAGTCAGGATTCAACAGGTGATTTAAACAAAATAATGATTTAAAGTTTTTAAACAGAAAATAATAATGTAAAAGAAATTAAATTACTAGGCATAAAATTAGTAAGTAGGAAACAGGTGAGAATCAAAACAAACAAGTCAAAAAATAAATAGCAAACCTGTATGTTATCAGAAAACAGTTTGGAAGTATTTAGAGGATGTTCCACAGAGGATGTTGAGACCCAAGCCTCTTGGCATTCACATGGTGCTAGGAGAACAAGTGTTGTGGGGATGAAGAATTATTCTGGGGGCAAGGGGGGAGGTGAGGGGGGCGGGGATGGAATGCCAATAAGGAGCAGCAGTCAGCTAGTGGAGAGGCCAGGACGAAGTTGCCTCACTCGCTAAGCCTCTGTCGCCCCCTATTGGCTGAACCTAGTAAGGAATTTAGATGTCAGTACAACAATGTAGAGGCGTAGCCCAAAATCAGGAACTGGTGTTCAGAAGTATGGACTTGGAAATGAAGAGCAGTTGTCTGTTATTGACATGACTTATCTTGATGATGGGTGTGAAGATAGACAGGTATGGAATGCATGCATGTTAAAAAAAAATCCAGCACCTCTTTAGAACATGGCTAGGTGATCTCTCTCTCTCTCTCTCTCTCTCTCTCTCTCTCTCTCTCTCTCTCTCTCTCTCTCTCTCTCTCTCTCTCTCTCTCTCTCTCTCTTCTTCCTCTCACTCCCCCCTTTCTCTCTCTTCTCCCCTCCCCACTAGCTGCCCAATGGCTGCCCTCACTAATCTGGAGTCAGCAGTATGACCCTATTCTCTATAACCAAAACTAGGTCTAAGGTTTGTATATAAATTTTTACACTGTCCTGATAGACCCAAATTGTCACTTCCTTATTATGGTTCCTGGACAGAGAAATAATCCTGGATATACAGTGACAGCAAAGAAGTGACTTCAAGAACTGAACCATTCTGAGTTACTGCCTAGTGCTTACAACTTCTAAATTAACAAAAGAAAAGGGGAACAAAAGCTAACATAAACTAATAATTTGCAAAAGTATTCATGGTCTATAGACATTTTAATATTAGCAAAGATTGTCATCCTTTTGGGGGGAGGCATACACATTTATTTTTCCAAATCAAAATTCAATACTCTGACTTGACAGATAAATTATGCCTAATTTATAAACAGGGGAGAACAGAAGGTTCTTGAACCTCGTATCTATTAAACCACTTTTTTTTAAAAAAAATACTGTTCTTTTCTACATTTGTGTATGTCTTGTTATTTGAGGGTAAGAAGTTATCTAGCTAAGAATCAAATCAATATCAGCCTTATAAGATAACTTAACCTTGAGTACCGTTAATGCTTCTGCAAGCTTCCTTTAAGCTATTTAAAATTGACAGGTACTCAGGAAAATTAATACACATTCACTATCATTGAGACATGAAGAAAGTATAACAACCCTAAAGAAATCAGATAAGTGATATCCTACCAGTGTTTTTTGGGAATATACAATTCAAGTCTTCTAAACAGTCTTTACTGTCTGTTCACAACTTACCTTTCCAATTTCATCATATCTCATGCTTCCAAGGACTCTCTAAACCAGTACTTTGCATCTGTTTTAGGATTAAAATTTGGAATGTTCTTGCCATTCCCTATGACCCAAGGTACTCTCCACCCTCTTTCCTCCTGACTGGTGACTCCTTTTGTACCTTCTTCAATAGTCCCATAGTGTTATCTCCTCTAAGAAGTGTAACACTGTTTTCTTCCATGTATTCCTTTGTTCTTTACTAACATGCACAAGATGTTTATTTCACTGTAATCAGAGTTATTATAGCTTTTCACCTAAGGTGTCCAATTGTGAGGAATCCATTACTTTATATACTACTAAGAAAGAAAGCTGTCTTCAATTACCATGTCATCAACTTTGGGAATCATCTTCATTTAGAAGTGAAAGTGAAGATAAAAAGGTATATTCTAAAATTAAGGAAATGTGATAATGTGATATTTGTGTATGGGTATGACTTTCTGCTAAACTGCTAAGTTGTAAGTTCCTTGACAGCAGTATACACAATTCTATGTTTCTAATGTTAAATACACTGTCTGACTCATAGCATACTCTTTAGTAAATAATTGCTAAAATGCAAGAATTAAGATGCAAAATGTAATTTTTTTATTATAACAACATTTTTTTCAGCAGCTTACTGATAATGTTGAGGGTACAAATAAGTGATACACTCCGTTTCCAAGCTTTAGTCTTCTAAGCCTTCAAGACTTTCATCCAAATTTAGTGACATGTGTGAAGTAGTTAGGGATTTATATATGTACTTTAATTTTTATAAACATGGGGATGTCCATGCTCCTAAAACAGTCATTTGTTGCCTAATAATCCCACCTTTATTTAATCCTTTTTTGAGAACAAAATGAACAGCTTCCTGAAGGGACATTTCATGAAGTTTTATCAGATGGTTATGTGTTACATGAATCAGTTTAGTAGGTCCCTCTCCAACGTCAACAAATAAATACCACTTGCAATATAGTTCTGATAAAATGAAATCTGTCAAGTTTATTTTTAGCATTGTCCAAGAAAGGCAGATTTGGCAAAGGGATTTCAGAGCTAAAGACTCTAGGAGGACATTGGGTTAGCGCTGAAGAGGCTGAAGTGGAGACTGGAGAGAGAACAGCAAGGTTAAGAGGCATGACTTTGAAGGAACCTCTGCTCTTCTGCAGTGCTCCCTTGTCAAGGAAATATTGCTGTGATTGTTAGTCTGTTTTCTAGACCATTTTTTAATATCTGTAATTGTTTCTTTTCTGCACCTCTGCACTTTCTATGCTTATTTACAGTGTTTTCATGTAATGTAGAGATCTTTTCAAGCCTCTCTCATTTACTAGCTTCTCTATATTTCCTTTCCTCAGATTTCTCTCTGCTTTCTTTTCCATCGTCTTAGTCTCTTCATATGAGAACTTCATATGCTTGTCAAGCTCATCATTCACAAATCCCTGTAATTTTTCAGCTTCCCCCCCCCCCATCCTAAGCCTTGTGGTGGTTGTTCCCTGGTTCACTGTCTCTATTTTAAGAGATGTGGGGAGCAACACTCAAGTCAAACAATGGCTTCTGAAAAAAAATGTTTCCTTTTATTTGGCATTATCTACTACTTCTATTTGTTTCCCTTTAGTCCTTACATATATGACAGAGTAATTAGACTGAATATGCTCTTCTATGTCATAATTGGCTTGAAATATTGTTTCTACATCTGTGTGTTATGTTTCTTCTCTCTATATTGAAAGCACCTAAATAAAAGATACCCTGTTGTTTACATCTGGCAGCTTCATATATCAGCAAAAACCGATCTACTTACAGAAAAGAGTCTGGCAGATGTCTCACACGTGGCCATGGAAATGAACCTGGAAGTATCAGAAACAATAAGCCTTGCATTATATGACACTTTGAACTTTTTTCTGAATGCTTTTACTTATATTTTTCATTTCACCTGTTCTTATTTAGTTGAAACGTATCATTTCTAGTGCTTTTTTAGTCATTCACTTTTGTCTTTTCTAGCAGTCATTTCATTTCCGAATAGCAGTTATATAGTTTTTATCACTATAATTTTGCATAATCAAACTAGTAATTTTGAGAAATTTTTTATTATGAACTATATTTCTTTCAAAACATACCCCATTACCTTACATCTAAGACTTCTATTTAATCTTTGGGAGCTGAATTACTGCCAACATGTCTTTGAGAGTTTTCCCCAATAATTTTACAATCATAGTTTTCCCAGTGTGATCACTGGGTAAATACTCTCTCTTTTTTCATTTAATTCTTCTCTTGACAAGGCACCATCATCCTTGGGATAATTATTAAGTTTCTTTCTCTGCTGTATCCCCCTCAGAGACAGCTTCTGCTCACTCTTTCTACCCCCAATTCTGATATTTCTCTCACAGAATGCTTGAAACTAAGAGCTCTCACAGGGAATTCTTTTGAAGATTCCTCCTCTTCTTCTTTTCTATGCTGTTTATCTTTTCCTTCTCTTAGATGTTAGTTACTCATTCTCTTTTGTAGAAGAAATTTTATCATCTCCCCCAAGATTTTCACTACTGGTGTATATACTCAATACTATCTTCACTCTGGTCTTGGTGGAATAACTGGAATAGTGACAGGGTACTCAGAGCTATAACTGAAAAATAGGGCAAAAAGCGATTTTGTAGCTGCAATTAGGAGCTTATCAAAATTGAGATAAGGTAGTTGTACCTAAAACAATCAGTTAAATCCTAAAAAAAAAATCATAGCTGATGATCTCCTGGTGGCCTTCTAGATATAAACTGCCTAGTTGTAGAGAGAACAATATGTCGGAACTCTGGAGAGAGGTGACCCACAAACAGTTGTCAATAAGAAAACCAGATCTTAGTTCTACAGATGTGAGGAACTGCATTCTTCCTACAATCATGTGAGATGGGGAAAGAATCTTGATCTCCAGATGACAGCCCAGTCTGGCTTTCTGCCTTGAAATCAGCCTTGTAAGGCCCTGAGAAGAAGCTTATCTCTGTGTGATTAGACATATCCTGTGAGTGAGAGATTGTTTGTTACAGTACAATAGAAATAATCACAAAGGAAATAGGTCCTTTCTTTCCTCTCCTTTTGCTGCCCATCTCACAGCTTTAATTCCCATTGCAACTGCAATGTTTTGGAGACAAAATGTCCCAAATCCTATCAACATTATACCTCTCTGTTGGATTGCTTTACATTTTTTGCTGATCCTCACTATGACTTTACTCAGTCTAATCCTCTTCCCCTTTAGGACTGTTTCTGCGTGTGCATCTGTTTTCTAGTATTGTCTTTTGCATTGTTCAACGTAACAGGCTTATGCCATCCTTCTTATTTGCTTTCACCCCACTTCACATTAGTAATCAGAGCTGAGTTCCAAAGAAAGCCTGCTATAATGGCATACTTCTGAAGCTCCAGTGAAATAGATTTATCAACTTGCTATTTGTCCACTTTTTAAATCAATGGTTAGAAGAGCAATCTAAAATTTTAGGCAATTGCCTGGGCACCATTGTTACAAAAATAAATAAAACACAGATTGTTTTTATTCTTAAATACTTAGATGATAGTGCACAAAGGGTGGTTGTAAAAATAAAATATTAAATATAACTTCCAACATTTAGTAAGTTTAAGACATTGCTATTGGGGATAGATATAAATCTACCTCCCCACAGGACAAACAACAAATCCGTCAAAAAGAAAAACTGGGGAGGAGGACTATAAATTGAGTGTAACATTTCATCCCTCAAATTATCGATTGGTGTTAGGTTTTCATTCAAGCAGTCACATTTTAAGTCACTAGCTGTCACCTTTTAAGCAACTGTTACATGTAGAACAATGTAGCATGCCTTCAAGATTAGTTAGTGTGCAGAGGTATGCTGGATGAAGGGACACAATCTTGCCCTCTAAAAACTTACAGTCCATTCTCTGCATAATGATAACATTGCCTGGCCTTGTGAGTGATTCGATAGCAAGCTTTGTCTTGTCTAGATGGACAAATATTGACGTGTGTGACTTCCAGGCACAGACTGTGCACAGAGAATTGGTATGGGAGCAACACACGGTGTCATTTTCTGTCAACAAGCACAATTTGACCTGCAGCATCCTGTGTAGGCAGAGGGTATGAAAATTACCATAGCTCAAGGGTATGCAGCTAAGCCTGAAGTTTGCAGTATGGATGTCAGTGAATTGGGGTAAAAAACACTGCAGCCTGTACAATAAAGCAAATACATTTCATATAAAAAGTCTGAATTTTCCATAGAAATGAAAAAAGAGAATTCCTAAGAGAACTTATTTTCCTTGTCTATTTATTTCTGCCCTGTAGGAAGATGATAATGGGAAATATTTTTGTAACATCGTAGGCTTTAACAACGGCAGTCCTATTTTTGATGATACAATGTTTTTTCTCACGTCAAAAGCATAACTCAACATCTCACTTTCTGGATCTGTCTGACCATGAGATTTCAATGTCTGGGGTCTCAGGTAGGCAGCTAGAAGGCATATAACAAGTTGTAGTTTGGTGTGTCCTGTTGTGTAAACTGATTCATCTAACATCTTTGTGAACATGTGAAATCACTAGACAAGGAAGGGTCTGTGCTGCAAATGTATCCTAGGTAACAGTTCTATTTAAGTAACATTGCAGTTAGAGATTATGGAAGTTTCAGTGGTGCATGGCTGTAAATCGCTGTATGTGTATACTAATTAAGTTTATCATTATCAGTTCAATTCTGTCCTTCACCATACAATTGACTCCTCTTTCTGGAGTTACAGTACCAACCCTTTTCTTCTTCCCTTATAGTGAGCACATGTTTGATCTTATCTAAAAAAATATTTTTGCTTTTAGATCATTTGTTTCTTTATGTATGACATGTGAGTGAAATTCTATGGTATTTGTCTTTCTCCCTCTGACTTATTTCACCAAGGACCCTCTAGGTCCTTCCATGTTGTTGCAAATGAAAGGATTTCATGTTTTGTTTGTTTGTTTTATAGCTGAGTTTATTCCACTATGAGTATATGCAGTATCTTCTTTATATAGTCATCTGCCAATGGGAACTTAAGGAGTTTCAAATTCCTGGTTATTGTAAATAATACTTCAATGAACATGGGTGTGAATATATCTCTTTGAATTACTGTTTTCATATTTTTTAAAAAAATAACCAGAAGAAAGAAATCAAGTAATTTTTATATATACCTTCACTCCTTTTTTTTTCCATCTTGAAATTGCTAATTTCTTCATTCCCTACCACACTGTAGGTTACTTGCAAAAATTACACATGAGCAGGCTTATTTAGTTGTAGATATGAAATTCTCCCTTGTTCAATAATTTTATTGATTTGCATGATCAAATCATTACATGATTTTTATATAGGAGTGCAATATTAAATTTAGAATGAAATGTAATAATAAAGGTATTAGTGAAAAAGAATTTTATTTTCGCCTAAAAATTAAATATCTGCATACATAACCTTGATTAGTACTCTGTACTCTGGTTATCATGTATAATTGATGAGATGGGGGGAATAAAACACTAATCATATAGTGGAGTTTAAATCTCTCCTTTACTGCCATTGAATGAATGATTACTAATTTGGTTTGAAAACTATTAACTTGAAATTGCATAGAACTATTATAATATAATGCTTCAAAATATTTTTGAAAAACTTCTTACATAGTTTATATATCCCCAAATATATTTTGGGGATATCTTAATGTTGATTGTAAATATATTGTAGTGCTGATGAGTCTTTAAAATGGACCACTGTTCTGGCTTCACAACTGTTTCCATAAGAAATCTGTAAAGAACTCTTTGGATTTTCACAGCAAGTTAAAATTATTACCAAGTTAATTTGTGTGACATCCTAGTCAGCAAATAAATATTGCTACCCTTCTTTAACAAATGAGGAAAGCAAGACCTAATGGAAGTCAAGTTTAATTTCTAATCCACTGGAAAAATGAACAGTTTCCTTTCCTTTATCCTACCCACAGTCACCTTAAGTGTAAGCACAGGCTCTTCCTCTTGTGTTACTGTTATTTGTTGCAAGTCACTACTAGCCAGCCATGGAAAAGAAGTTCATAATGTTCAGAACATCAATTCTTCAGTTAAAATAATATTTTTAATTAAATGGATTAATATATTATAAGATTTAATTGTTTTTCAGTCTTTAGCAACCACTAGCTGAGAAAAATTCTAGGTTGCTATTTCAGCATCAAATAGGATATAAACAAACTGCTCAATATGCAAAATGACTCCAGTGGTGACAAAATAATGCATCTATGAAAACAAATTTTCCCCTCCTTTAAATTACCCACGACCATTTCTGGTTAGCCTTTATAAAATAACAACTTCTATGTATAATTTCATGTAACTAAAATCCTTTCCTTTAATTCTTTTTCTTTATTCTTGTAAAAAGTCACTGGCAGAGAAATTAGACTGGCAAGGAAGGAACATATTGGGACAAGAATTTGAGTTTGCTTTAATAAGCTATATTTATTGACATCAAAGTAAAATGTTTCATGCATTTTGTACACAATATGTCATTTATTATAACAACCTTGATGTAAGATGGCAGAGATAGCTCTCCTATACACAAATAGGAAAATGGAGCTACAAAGTGCTTTTGCTTCTTTCCTGAAAATGGCAAGTGATATTTGGAGTAAGAACCTATGTCTTTGACTCCAAAGTAGTAGTGTCTTCTCTCAAGGAAGGTATGAACAATGTAAGTGATCAAAAAATATTCTAGCATCTGCATTGGGACTTGAATAATAAATCAGAATTCTAGCTATGAATCAAGTAAAATACTTTCCAGAGAAAATGTTATCTGGAATTTTATGGAGACAATATATTACAGTGAGTAATAGGATTTATTCTTTGACTTAACAAATATTATTTAAGCACCTAGCATGTGGAAGACACTGATCAAAGGGTTAGCATCAACAGTGAACAATATAGTACTTTTACCTTCTATTTTGGGATGATGAGAAATTTGGGGAAAACCGGGCACTATGACGCATGCCTGTAAGCTTCAGCCTATGAAGTGACTGGGACTAGGTTCATGGTTCGAGTCTGCCTTAGGGCAACACAGCAAGACCTAGTCCCAAAAAATAGCTGTTCGTGGTGGTGAAAGCGTGTAATCCCAGCTCCCTGGGAAGCTGATGCTGGGGATTGCTTGAGTCTGCGGTACCCCAGGCAATGTGAAAAATAGCAAGACCTAGTCTCAAGAAAAGAAAGAAATTTGGGGAAAAATGATTCCTCTTCATTAATATCTAAAGGAAGATGACTACTATTTCCTTATCGCTATCTTCTAAGATATATTACATTCATTTTCCATTATCATAAATGCTAGTGCTTTTAGAAAATGAATGATATCCTTTCTCTAATACATGTCTAAACCAGCTGTTCCATCAGACAAAATGATTTTTAATAATAAGTAAACAATTATATTATCACATGCAAGTGGTATCTAGAAAATAAATAAGGGTAAATATACAAAAAATATGTGCAAATCAAGCTGGCATTTTAGATGGGGGAATTGAACTACTTGCCTAACTCTATTAAAATTAAACCACTCGTGCTTGATCCGAAATAGGTGGTCTTGCCAGTTCAATCACATGTTATAGTTTCTTCTGGCACCAGGTAGAATGGTGTCTAGACTATGTCTTTGTCATGACTAGTGTTTTTCTTTAATTTTCTTTCCATTACTTTATTTTAAAGCCTTTATCGATCTGTTAGAAGGAAGTGCAGCTTTAATTTTTTGTTATTGACTAAGTAGATCTTCCTGTGTGTTTAGTTCCTGTTTAACAGCAAAAGAAAATTTCATTCGATATTATCTCAATGATACCAGCAATGATAGCATGATTGTTGCACGTGGCTTGATGTTTTCATTATATTCTCTGCACATAAATAAGGTGTCAAGAGTTTTAATACTTCATGAGCAGTATTCTGTAAATTATAGTAATATACTGTACTTCTTTGACCTTTTCAATATTGTGTGGTTCGGTTGGCTGGCCTCTCTATTTATAACCCTGCTGAGCAGCAGGGAAAGAATGAATACCCTGCCACTAATGAAAATATCATATATTGAAAGAGTCAAATAATGATGATCCTTTCTTGGTCCAGATAACTGTATTTCAGAAGATATACCAGCAGTAGGCATTGTAATTCTGATAAATCATTCTCTTGACATAAGGTATAATGAGATTAGAAAATTGCCACAAATTAATTCATTGACTGACAGGATTTGTACCCTGGCTGAAAAGAGAGTGACTTTTTAACAAAACTCATTAGAATCCCTATTTTAATTCTGTATTCTTTGTAATTCTCTACCAATGTTTAAGATGGGATGTTTAGTACCTTCATTAGTAAGTATAGTTAAGAATCATGATCTAGAGCTTTTCAAAGCCTAAAAAATTTAGGCTATAAAAATTTCCTCTTTCTATTTGGGGTTCTCTGCTTAATCTTGTCTTTTTCAATTAAAAATGCATACTTGATATTTTTTACAAAATGGCTTTAATGATAGGGATAATACAATAGAAAACATTCTAAGAATTGTGCATTTGATTGTCTTGGCTGCATGTATATTGCTTTGTTTCCTGCCTACGGAATATATACCATTCCTGACTTCCAGGAAACAAATCAGTATTTTTTATTCAAACTCATTCAGACTGTGCATTACATTGCAGCAATGGGAAGGAATATATAAGACAATTATATCCTGGTTGAAACTTGTGTATCAAATTTGTCCTTCTTTAAAAACAACTTTTGCATTAAAGACATGTGGAAGAGAAGATGGCCTTTCTTGCAGTTTTTGCTCATTTGCCTTGATATGTTAGTGTGTGCATGAAAAGTTGTAATTAATATAATGACCCAGATTGTTTTGCATGCATCTGAACTCTGCCCCAAGATGTCAGTCTGTCTGTAGTCCAAACTATGTGAAACATGACCCTATAAACCTCACTCTGTTCTCAGTAGTTAATGTGTTTGTTTTTCCTTCTTTTTAATACATTATAAATATAGAATTTCTACTTCCAGGAGACCTGCAACCACACCTTCTGAGAAGCAGCAGAGATCAACATCTCTATACAAGTTCTTTTTCAATTAGCATCTTGGATTTACTTATTTGAAAGCTTATGAGAAGTCATTATGTATTAAAAGATTTTAGACAGGTTAGGTATGATTTATAACATAAGGCAGAATTAGACAGGTTTTGTTTGATTAAGCAGCACATCTGTTGAGGTGGTGGTGAAAAGATTTATGAAGTAAAATCAAGTTGAAGAGGGAATAACTGAATTACCTATATGTAGCATGAAAAAGGATAAATGGGATGTATGTGATTGGGGATGCTTAATCATTTCTCTCTCTCTCTCTCAATTCCTAAATACACTGATATATTTTCCAAATATTATCTCATCTTGTCTTCACAGTCATTCTCCAAAATAAGAATGCTCTCTTATTTACAAAAAAAGGAACAGAGTTTCTGGAAGGAAAATGATTTACTTAAGGACAAACAACAATGATGAGACAGAGCCATGAATCAAACCCAGAGTGGTGTTTTCTCCCTTTCTGTATAGTCCATTCTCTATCCATTTCTTCACAATGTTCTGCAATTTATAGTCCGTTTCTCTCAGACTGCTCACATAGGGCAATGTCTTGGGTCTCACCTGAAGTGTTGGAGACATTTCAATCTCGTCTGTACAGAGAAATCAGTTGGAATTTCTGATTATCGAATATATTGTTCATAATAAAGAGGAACTCATGGGGTGATAAATCCATGATGACATCTCCCTTCAGTACCTAATAGCCTGGTGCTTCTTCCTTTACATTTATAATCACTTGTAGATACACATGTTAAGCAAATCCCTGTTAATGTTTATATGCTATTATGTGTCCCTTAATTCATACCAGAAAGTTTCTGCGGACTTCTTTGAAATTATATCTGGTATTTATTTATTTATCTTTCATAGAAATACTAATGTTTTCATTTGGATAGAGAAGCACTTTTGTCTTAGCTAGTTACTTGATTAAAAATATAAAAACTTACAAAATGAAAGAAAAACTTACAAAATGTATGAGAAACAACATTTTGATATTTCAAATCAGCATAACTTTCCTGGCAATGCAGAGTTAATCAGCTTGCCTATCCTTAAGACCAGTCTTGTGCTATAAGTAATTATAGACAATGTTCATATGTTATATAATATAGGCTTCTAATCAGAAGAATGAGCTAATCCAGTCTAGTTGATGCTTTATCTCTATTGCCAATATGGTACTCTATTGTTTAGGTATGAAAGGAAGCCTACAACTACTCTTAAGAAAACTTGCTGAGTATGCAAATGATATCCTAGTAAGTTGATCATGCTCAAGTCAACTTCAAATATCTAACTTAAAAAGATTAAAACAAGAAGCACAATACATACAATTACAGATTCTAACGAGACTAAAATAGAGTATTATTATGCTTTATTTATGATGTGATTGATTACTGCACCCACCTGATATGATTTTCCACTACTATCTGGTAGATTTTTTTTGTTGGAGGCTGTGTATCATCTAGTTGCTCCAGACACTGAATTCTTCGCTAGTACCCCTAGCAGCCCTTGCTTCAGTGGCAAGTTTATACAACATTAGAATTCCCTTCACCTGTCTATAGGTTCTTGATTGTGGACTCTGTTCATTAAAAAAAAACAGCTCTAAAAATTCAATTTGTGCATAGTATGACTTTTGTTTTTGTTTTAGCTGAATTGGCACCTTCATGGTATCTACCAGTAATTGTAGATATTAAGTATTTGTCAGCAGTTTTATACTAGGCAACTCTTGTCAAGATCTATAACTTCACTACAGAAAAAGTCTCTCTGGGATAAAATTTGACATGGAAAATCTCAAATTAAAGGGAGAGAAAGAGTAGAGGAAAAATGCATTTAGGAGCTTAAGGGTACACGCTTTATGGGCTAGATGATTTCAGCCACATACTCCTCAAATTCCTCTTTAGGTAACTTTATGGGCCTAACCTTTTATTTTAAATAAAGAAATTCAGAAGATAGGAATCCAATTTTCTGGCAGACATGTTTGATACGCAAGAAATGTCTCCTGTGAATAAGTAGAACTTAAGAAGTGGGATATGAGTTCTTTATTAGCTTCTGTGTTTTATTGCCCTTTCTTCCACCTCAGCGTCAATTGTTGACAAATTTACAGATCAATTAGCCATATTTTTATGTTAAATAGTTTGATGCATTCTTCAGGATCTAGGCTTTACTCTCACCTTTAAGAATATTATGTTCTCTCTAGAATGACAGTATAAATCACAAAATATAGAAAAAATACTCAAAAATGGATAATATGTTATAAATCATCTCACTTTTTCTCCTAGTAATGACTTTCCTGTTTCCTCTTGAGATCTTAAAATTCAACTTTAGTTCTTTCTCCAATTTCTTCACAAGCTACCCTCCTCACTTTCCTGACTCTAGGGAACCAAATGTTGACAAGTCTTATAAAAGAAAAATAAGTCTATTTTGAGGAAGAAGGATTATTAATAACAAGTCCCTGGAAGAATGTCTACTATATTTTCCATTTTCCATTAATGCTACTCATGTATATTTGCATTTCTTATTACTTTTATTGCTATATTCCAAAACCTGAAACCAAATAAAAAATGCTGAGCTAGCAAGGTCCAGGCCTAATGGGAGTGAATATTTTGTTAATCAGCAATGAAGTAAGAATAGAGCATCTCTTCTTGGCAGAAATGCCCTAGTCATTCACACTCTTAATTATGGTATGTCTACCTTGAAAATGCAGTCTCATTTTCCTATACCCATGTTGGCTAACATAAGACTATTAAAAACTTTCTTGAAGAATATGGTCAAATTTTCTCCCTTACTCCAGTCCCCATTTTGAGCACTCAAATGCCTAAAATGCCTATAGACCTTTGTCACAATTCCTGGACCGTACCTTTCTTGTTGCTCACACTGATATGTTCTTGGTCTTCACTGGTTTGCTCTTGATAGCCTCATCACTGCTGGTGCCGTTACCAATCCTTAGTTGGAATCTGCTAAGCATCCCTTTTCTCCCTCATTCTCCTGCTCAGACTGGGGTTCTTCCAAATACTACAGAAATGCTCAAACATATTGACAACTACCTCACTTTTAATATCACTATTGGCTTATATTTCCGTGAAATGGAACCTCCTATATATCAGCTCCAGTTTGAATAAGCTCTAGCTTATGCCTTTTTAAACACTGAAAATAGAATAGTTTTCCATCCTATGTGACACTTGATCCTATTACTGGGTAGGTTATTTTAGTCCAGGTTCCCGTTTTCCCTCCTTCCCAATAACCTGAATGCTGTCTTAGAATTTTCTTTACTATTGGGCAGGGACATGGCTTTGTTTTGTGAACATAAAATGTGTAAGTGGTTTTCTTTTAGAACAAAAATGTGCAATTTTGAATACAAAATTTAGTTTAGGGCCTTGAGACAGCCCCAGGCTAATAAGGCAATCAACCTAAAACTTAAGCTCCATTAGTTTTTCGGTAAATATGCCTGTATCTGAGAATTAAGAGACCAATTAATAACAACTACACAATCTCTCCTAGAACAGTATATTGAAAAAAAAAATACAATTCACTCAGTTAAAATAATTTTTAAAAACTTTGCTTGAAATAATTGTAGATTTACAAAATTTGCAAAATTAGTATCACTGTTTTCTGCATACATTCTATACAGCTCCACTAATGTCAGCATTTTACATAACATGGTATAATGATCAAAATTAGCATTGTTACAGTTCTATTAACCAAATTATGGATGTTGGTATTCAGTTGTCATCTGATTTCCCTTCATATAGATCTAGGAGACAATTCAGAATGGCACAGTGCATTTCATCATGATGTTTTCTTAATTTATTCCAACCTATATGTCTAAAGAATTTCTTTGATTTTTGTGACTTTGAAATGATACCAACAGTTGTTGGTATCAGTCCCTTAATTTCTCTGCTATTTTCTTACGATTGAGAATTTGTGTTTTTATCAATTATACCAAATACATGATATATCCTTCTCAGTGTCATGTCAAGAGCTGGCATTTGCTTTCTCACCGGTAATGTTAGCATGAACTTCTTGGTTAGATGGTGACTTTTCTCCATGGTAGATTTACTATTTTCCTTTACTATTAGTAAGTTATTATAAATATCAAATAATTATTTTATCTCTAAGTTTGACCCACTGATTTTAGCATGCATCTGTTTATTATTTTATCTGAGCAGTTTTGTAATTCTTATGGTAAATTTCTCTTTTTGTCATTTATTCTTCATTTACTAAAGGAAATTCTTCTGTAAGATAGAAATAATTATTGGGTACCAAATCTACCATTTATTTGTCTGTTCAATTGCTTATTTATTACACCAGGGGTTCATGGATATTTCTTTTATTCTATGGTTTATAATTTTGTGTTGTCATTATTGTCTTGCTCTAATTATTCCAACTTGGGCCTTTGGGAGCTCTTTCAGGATGGCTCTTCTGACAAAAGTAATTTTGAAATAATTTATCTCCTGTGTTTATCAGAGAGATGCATTCCATAATCAAATTGATTAAACTTTCTCTGCTCTCCTCCTAGTCCATGACTTGACTTTATAAACAGTGGCTACTCCCCACCTAAGTCTGCAAGCCTGCTCCAGTTCTCCTAGCCTCTATCTCTGCCCTCTTTCGTACTTGACATTACAGTACAAAACTAAGAATCATCCTTTATCTGACCCTCAGAGAGTGTGAAGAAAGGATGAGGTGGTGATCAGTCTCGTTAGCTGCCAGACTAAGGCGATAGAATGACTAATTTTGCCCTGTCCATAGTATATAACAGACCAACTATATGTCCTTAAGAAGGTTTCTTATCTTTGTCTCTCAAAACTTGCATTTCTGTATTTTGGAAATGAAGAAATTGAATTTCAGTGATCCATTTGCAGTAACACTGGTAGTAAGTAAGTGTTCTTCACAATGATAGGTCTCACAGAGTTGGTCCAACTCTGTGACCAGCTGTGCAGGTTGTAAAGAATGACTTGCTTGAAACACACAGAAGGGGAGTGATAGATGGGCTATTGGAGGGATAATCATAAAAACAAGCAGCAGATGATTATAAAGATATTGTCCCAGTGTGCCAAACTTCAATATTGTAAAATTTGTTCCTTTAGTAAGAGGTTTTGTGAGGATATACTGTTGAGTATAAAAGCACAAAATGAATAAAAACAAAAGTAAGAAAATCAATTCCTAAGATTGTATTTCCTTTAGAGGGAAAATTCCATGTACTTTAGGTTTTAAGCAGAACTGAAAATTTGACAAATTGACAAATTATTAAGATCAATTTTTGACATATTTTAAAAGTGGGAGAGAGTTCTGGGCTTTTATATTGAGAGATGCATAATGCTTTTTTGTGGGAGAGAGTTCTGGGCTTTTATATTGAGAGATCCATAATGCTTTTTTGTAGCAGTGATTAAAAGAGATTAAACCCTGGATATCTTAGATCCTTCATACTAAATTTTACAAAATGATGGCTCGCCTAGGAATCTAGCTTTTAAAAGTTGTAATTGTACTATTCTTAATTACTTTAAACAAACGTGATTTACTTGAATATGTCATGTGATATATCACACTCATTTTGGGGGGGGGGACTAGGTCTTGTTATTTTTCCCCGGGGAACCGCAGGCTCCATTACCCCGGTACCACAAACGAAAGCAATCCTCAGCCTCAGCTTCCCAGGTACCAGGGATTATAGGCGCATGCCACCATGCTCAGCTACTTTTTGGGACTAGGTCTAGCTATGATGCCTCAGATGGGTCTCGAACCCATGGACTCAAGCATTCCCAGTCCCTGCCACGTTCCATAGGCTTGCTCTTAAAGGCACGCTCCACCGTGCCCAGCTCATTATGATGTTTTATAAGGCAAGCATAAACACACATCCATGATGTGTATTTATACTCCATAGTGTAAAATATTCAAAATTTTCAGTCCATGTCTTGTATCTATTGCTTATTAAGAGTGGATGATGTTGGCACATTTCAACAGACCAGCAACCCAGGAATGTTGAAAGTGCTGAAGTTTCATAAGGAACCATCAATTTCAGAGAACTTAACAAAAATGAAAAAAATACATATTGCTATGTTACATAAAATTCACAGAAGAAATATTTGAGAGACACCATAGCACATCATAAGCTACAGCCACCTGATGCCTATATATTTGGGACTCTGTTAATGATTCTAAATTGAAGATGAATAATTTGTATCTGCTGTGGCTCCTGGAATTGCCACTTCCCATAGAAATGTATCTCACATTCTAAAATTAGGAGCAAAACCCAACTGAGTGGGAGAAAATTTTTGCCCTCCAGACATGTGACAAGGGTCTGATAACAAAGATCCACAAAGAGCTCCTACAGCTCAACAAAAACAAAGCAAAAAAAAAATCAAAAAATGGGGAGAACTAAAAAGACACTTCACCAAAGAGGAAATACAGATGGCTAATAGGCATATGAAAAAATGCTCCACATCACTAATAATCAGGAAAATGCAAATTAAAGCCACACTGAGATACCATCTTACACCAGTAAGAATGGCCCACATAAATAAAACAGACAACAACAAATGTTGGCGTGGATATGGAGAAAAAGGAACTCTCTTACACTGCTGGTGGGAGTGCAAACTGGTCCAACCACTATGGAAGACTGTGTGGAGGACCCTCAAACAATTGAAAGTGGACTTATCATTCAACCCAGCAATCCCACTACTAGGAATCTACCCAGAGGACATGAAGACATTAATTCAAAAGGACACATATATGCACATGTTCATTGCAGTTGCAAAGAATTGGAAATTTACCAAATGCCCCAAAACAGATGATTGGCTAAAAAAAATGTGATACATATACACGATGGAATACTACGCATCCATCAATGAGGACAAACACATGTCTTTTGCAGCAACCTGGATGGAACTAGAAAGACTCATATTAGCAGAAATAAGTCAAAAAGAAAAAGAGAAGTCAGGATGGTCTCACTTATATGATGGATATAGGGAAAAACAAACAAACAAATAAGAAAAAAATGAAAACAACCAATGGGACTGACCCATGGAGCGAGAGAGGAGGAGGGGGAAGAGGGTGGGGGAGGTGAAGAGCACAAAAGATCAGGATAGTTAACAAATGTTAGTGAAGTGGGAAAGCCCCGGGGTAAAACACACACAC